>JANHFX010013199.1:11909-49190 GCA_027560015.1 Chloroceryle amazona | reverse complement strand
AGAGTGTGAATTCTGTCAACTATCTGTTACAGCCTAATTTGATATTAAATAGAATAAAATATCCTGAATTAACTTGGGTACCTGCAGGTTGCTGTGAAGATTTCTTTTCCACCAGAACTGACACAAACAAAAGGAAATGTATTTTGGGTCGTATGTGGAAAGCTGTTCTTCTTCTCACAAATTAGATGGGTTTGTTCTAAGTGGGCTTGGCCTAAAGTCACTGAAATGAAAGCAAGGTTTCCTACTGCCTGTAAGGGATTGTAGCAATAAATGGAAATTCAGAGTGAGTAAACTCTTCTAGAGGATTCCTATTTTTCTGCTTGAAGTCTGTATGGAGAAGTTCTCCAATGTCTTGTGAGGTTAAGTCTGGTCATTTCACTGCTCCTCAAGTCCTAATGTGGGTATTTGAAAATTCAAACTACATCCAGGGAAGGTCTGGTCTGGCTTTGCCTTAGGACAGACAGACTGTGCAGTTTGTCAGGTACCTTCCGAACAGGACAAAACCAATGGCTTTGGGTTAAAAAAATAAAACCATTAATAAAAATAATTAGTTAATTAATTCATGGCTTAAATACATCAAATATGCATGTATGAATACTGTCTTTTCAGGTGGACACTCTGAATTCTGACACTAAATGGTGTGCCAACCTTTCCATCGAAGGCCAAACCATAAAGGGAATATTCCAGATTGAAATGAGCTTCTGTCAAATTTAAGCACACTTTAGTTCCTCGCACTCATGTTTAAAACATATTGAGCAGCTCATCCTTGTTCAAAATCATCAATTCACTCTAAGGACAATTTTTTCCAGTGGTAACTTCTAGCATTCTCTGTGTAAATACCGAGAAAAATTAACTTTACCATCTTTACCCTCCAAAGTCTCTCTCTGTTTCAGCCCCATGAAACACAACCCAGCGGGATCGAGCTGAGCTGTCCTTCTGAGCTGAACACCACGCTTTATGGCCTCCCCATCAGGCCTCCTCGCACAGGCATCGGAAAATTCTTACTAATACAGGTCTGTCACAAGCATATTTATCTGCCTGCATACAACAGGCAACTCAGGACGACACAGATGGAATATATGAGAATTAGAAGGGGCAAACCAGAAACTTTTGCCTTGTTCTCAATCTTTGGCGTAGGAAGACCCACATTAAGTTTCAAGGAAATCTTTCTAGTACGTACAAAACAAAATAGCTTAATGCATATTTAATCACTCCAGCAGTATCATGCTTCCTCTGAAAAGAAGTATTGATTATATGCATCAATAACAGGGGGGATATTTATTTTACAAGACTGAAAATTAGACTAAAAATCTCACCTCAGAGTTCACCAGTTCAGCTTGTAATTTTCAGAATTCTTTTAAGCTATCAGTACCAGGCATCTTTTTGTGTGCACAGTAATGAAGACTTTAAATACACTAATTACCTCTAAACATAAGCATATTACTAAACGACTAGAAAGCAAAACAAACTTTGTGCAAAGCAGCAACTTTTAAAATAAGCAATTATTACATCATTGAATGCAAAAAAAACACAAAAAAGGAAACCAAACCAACAACCAAAACAAACAAACAAAAACCCTAGGCATTTTGTAAATGTCTGGGAGTACTTAATATGAAAACAAAATGCCTGGATTGATCTAGCAGAGATAGGTTGGTATGATGGAAGGCAGAAAGAAATTGTGAAAAGACACTCTGCCATCTATGCTGGTCGCAGAGCGTTCAGTCATAAAAGCTTTGATTTAAATCATACTAGCGTAGTGTGGTGGAAGCATGCAGCACCACATCATCAAAGGATATGCCTCAAAATATAATCTATTCTTTTTTTTTTTTGTCTTCTCTCCAATAAGTATGATTCTAGTTTCCAACTCGTGTGTGTATCAGAAATGGTTTGTATATCCAGGGAGAAATCAGAGGGGAATGAAAAAGAAAAACAGCTTGAGGGATGCAAGAATCTCACCATACTTTAAAGAAGTAACAATTCATTTGTAATAGGACTGTCCCATTAGGGTCCCTGATTGCCATGAAAATCTCAATTGACCTGCTCCTTTTCTTTGTTACAGTTACCACTTTAAGATCATTAAAACAGCATGACCTCGGATTCAGAATTCACTGAGTTTCTTTTAAGGTACATACACCTCACAGTCCTCCACAAAATACTGGGAGAAATGTACGCTTGCCTCACTCTCACATTGTTTCAGTAGCGGGATATTCTTTTTCCTGGTCATTTTGCTCAGACACTTCTCACAGAATCATAGAAAGGTAGGGGTTGGAAGGGACCTCTGGAGATCACGGAGTCCAGCCTCCCGCCAAAGCAGGATCACCCAGGGCAGGCCACACAGGAACAGAGCCAGAGGGGTTCTCAGAAGAGATGCGATCACTCAGAATTTCCCACTTTTTCATTACAGCGTAGAGAAAATAACATTTTTTTTTCCCTTTGTTTTCAGTAACTTTATAAAATACTCCAAATGCAAGACAAAATAAAGAACTTAATTTAGGAACAATTAATTCCTCTCCAGAATAAATTTCCAAGCACAGTAATTGAGAGGATAGAAGATCATTGCTTTGTGTGAGTATAACCTTTTTGAACTTCCCAGGCTGAGAGACCACAGCTGAGATGCAATCGTGTTAGTCACGGCGCTCCGCGTGACGCCGATGCTGTACTGAGCAGCAGGCTATTAGGGAAGGGTACAGCAGCGAGCTGCACTGCCCACAGGGCCCCCCCATGCTGGGATTGTCTATATGCAAACACCATGCCCACTGTCACAGCACAGGAGAACGCTCGGGAGCTGTTTCTGTAACGCCAGGAACACTTATTCCTCCGCAACTTGACCCCTGCTCTGGCTGGTGCCGGTGGTGATGTGCTGCAGATGTGATGTATAATAGCAGGAGAGCACTGATGCATCAGACCAGGAAATTAAAAAAGATGCCATTCACACAAAGGAATGTTTAGTTAAGTTTGAAAATCTCGGCTCAGATGATACTGTGATGGACCATTTGTTACATCTTCACTTACTAACGTTCATTTGCTGTGGAATTTGTTGTTTGGTTGGTTTTTTGGTTTTGTGGGTTTTTTTTCTCTCGCTACAAATCAGTTGGCGACTGACTTTAAATGATTCCGAGAGCTCATCTGCATTTCACCCAACACACTTTGAGTCAGAGCTAATCTTTGCCAGCACTAGGGTCCTTAAAGGAACAGCCTATTACAGTACACAAACAGTAACTATGTTTCTACGATTTATGAAAAGAAAGCAATATGTGCCTGTTTCGGTGCCTGTCGTTTGCCTACCAATGGTGCAGTGCTCCCCATTCCAGCCCTCTCTGCATTCACATTTCCCATCTTTACAAGTTCCGTGCTCCGTGCAACGGGGATGACACACACGCTGGTCACACGCCACTCCTGTCCACCCTTCTTCACAGCGACAGGCTCCGCCAATGCACACCCCGTGAGTGCCGCAGTCTACGGAGCACACTTCTAGGAGAAGAACAGAATAAAGATTAGAGCGAAAATACGGCAGGGGCAATGGGGCAGGAGCAGCAACCTAGTCATGAAGGGCAACGTGAGCAGAACTGGAGGGCTTTGGGTGAGAACTAGATGCGTTCAAAAGATGGCAAGCTCATTTTCTGATCCAAACTGGCTTTTAACTTTTGCTTAAAAACATAAAGAATGATATTAAAAAGTACAGAAGTATGGAATGGTAGGGGTTGGAAGGGACCTCTGGAGATCATCGAGTCCAACCCTCCTGCCAGCCCAGGGTCACCCAGGGCAGCCCACATAGGAGCAGATCCAGGTGGGGCTGGAAAGTCTCCAGAAGAGACTCCACAGCCTCTCTGGGCAGCCTGGGCCAGGCTCTGTCAGCCTCACAGGGAAGAAGTTTTTCCTCCTGTTGAGGTGGAAGCTCCTGTGTTTCCCCTTGCTACCACTGCCTCTTGTCTATCCCAGGGCACCGCTGACAAGAGCCTGGCCCCTTCTGCTCGACCCCCACCCTGCAGAGATTTGTCACCATTCATCAGCTCCCCTGTCAAGCTTCTCCTCTCCAGGCTAAACAGCCCAGGGCTCTCAGCCTCTCCTCATCAGAGATGTTCCAGTCCCAGTAGTTAAAACACAAACAAGATCTGCTATCGTCTGGTGGACAGACTGCTGTAGAGCTGTGTCCTCTACTCAGATAGAAACAAGTTTCATAGGTAGCTTCCTTAACACCTTTCAGCAGTGAAGCAGGGGAACACGCACCTCAAACCTGGACCTCTGTGATTTTGATACGGACATTGATTTGCTAAAAATAAAGACAGAAGCTCATCTAAAACTCATTCAGCAGAGAATGGTGACAATTCAGGGTCATTTAGGCTCTTGGAGTGATGGGTAAGAGACACTTTCAAGGCAGAGACTGTGGAAGGGTATTACTAACATGGTCAGTTACCCCATGTCTCTCTCCCCAAATTCTCCTGCTCTCTGCCAGCTGAAGCTGTAGAAGAGCAGAGGGCAATTTTGCCTCATGCATTATCTAAGAAATCGACAGTGAAATTCTCATTCATGAATTTTGCTGTTTGCTGATGCATGAAGCAGAAAAACACATCTTGATATTCATTTCACTGGCGGGGTATTCTAAGTCATTCATCTTAAGAAATAACTGAATAAGTGTGAAAACTGTAAATATTATTTTGAGAGACCTGCCCATGACCTACAGCTCCGTCTTAAGGTTCAGCTTACAATATAAATGCAAAACTCCCAGTATTTCTTCCCCACAAATAGAACATTTGCTATCTTGTCAAAACTGTGGGTTTTTTTCTGTTTAGCTCCTTCTGTTGGAATAATCAAGTGTGCCTGCTTTTTAGCATCACTTGCTCTAAAATTATTTTGTTTAATATTTCATGTACAACTGAAAAGGGACAAGCGCCCTTTACTCGAGAAGAGATTGTTTTCTGTTTTGTGATGCTATTCGTACACGGGTAGTGTTTTGATGCACAGTAAATCCTCAAAATGTGCTTAATTGTAACGTTTTCCATTCCTCAAATGTTCCAAACATGTTTATAAATTATGGCAGCTTTCATTTACAGTTGGGAAACAGATGTGCAGCACCTAGGTAATGGTTTCAGTCCAAAGACGGGTCAGTATTAGAAGGAAATGAAAACTCCCAATGTGCACCCCCTCACATCCCCAGCTGAGAGTCTCAGATTAAGAACGTCACAAAAATAGTACCTCATAGTATCTAGGTGTGCATCTAAAGGTAACACGCTTCTTCCCAGCGTGGCTAAACAGGACCTAATATGCTCCAAAGACAATTTTCTAAATTATTTTCATTTCAAACTTGCCACAGATATTAACACTTCAACCAGATAGGAACGTTATTGCAAAATGGGGAAAAAAAATCTTCTTCTTACCAACGGAGCAGTCAGGGCCCATCCAGTTGGGATCACAGCTACAAAGACCCGTGTCAGACAGGTAGGTCCCGTGCCCACTACACTGGTCGGGACACTGGGCTCTGGGAAGCTCACAGTTTATTCCGCCCCAGCCCGGGCTGCACAGACATTCTCCGTTCACACAGACTCCGTGGTTGGAGCACGTTGGATCTAAGCAGTCAACTGTGGAAGAAAACAGAAACAATGCGGAGCAGGGTCAGTTCGCATGCTACGATGTTTGGCAAACACATAGATGTGTGCCCTGAGAAGATTGTATCGCTGTGATAGATGAAGCAAATTGATGTAGTTCTTCAAGGCATATTAACACCTGGTCAGAGAAAGGGAAAATGCAAAGTAACTGGTGTTTTACATCAGCTCCAAAGAAACCAGGGTGTGACTGAACAAGGAAAGCTTACCACAGGAACGATGTAGTGAAAAAGAATAAAAAGACTTAAAAAATAATGCTTAAATATATATAGTAAGAGTTCCACACATAAACCTTCACCTGGGGACGCTCCTTCGGAAATACACCGACGTTCCAATGACTGTATTAAAATATCAACATAAAAAACCCACTGAATAGACTGCACCTTTGAAAGGGTATTTTTCTTTGGAGTATCTTCATCGATATTGCCATTATTATATTGAAATGCTAGAGCACTGCGAGAATAACGTTACGATACCCACTCGAAGCACCTAAAGTCAAAATATCAGCTTTGTTTAGACTCCTGAATTATTCAGGCACTTCTGAGCGTTTGATTCATGGTCCATTATTAGCTGAGCTGTGAAACTGAGAGTCCTAGTTACTTCAACCCATATCCTAACCAGCAGATAATTCCTCTTGGAGAAATAAAGAAAAACAGAGACAGATTTCATTTTTTCTCAATCCAGAAACAACAGAATAAGAAAGTAAAAATAGTTATGACGGAAAATCATCCAATGACATTTCAGTTGCTATTTCAATCCTGATAAATAAAGGCATGTTATGAGCTGTCTTTCAAATAAACTCTATCAGCAATGTTATGGTTTTCCAGATTTTTATCTTACGGCATGAATTTGTCTAAGTATACTATGCTTTACTGCAAATACCATCACAGAGGCTTTACCAACTGCCTTTTGCTGTGGAATTGAGGGCCAAGGTCAAACTCATGCCCTAAATAAAATGAATTCATCTCATGACTGGTATATATTAGCTCACAACAGAAGGCCCAAGAATGATTGGCATTCTCTCTTGCAGCTCCAGGAAGCTCTGAGTTTATAATGAAAGTGATTTATCTCTCATCTTTCCCAAATTGATCCATCTAAATTAAGGCAGAGACATTTTCACTCTACCTTATGTGAACAATACTTGATCTTTCAAATCGCAACTTTTCCATAAACACAGTCTTGACAAATTATTTTATGTAGCTGCAGAATATTTAAAGTAAGTTTATAGCTTAGATACGACACAGAGGATCGAGGCGGGCGCATTTAGAGATGCAATAATATGAGCTCCCATAAAAGTTTTGATTTTAATTCAGATTACAGTAGTACAGGAATAAATTACAATAAAATGTCTTATAAGATTTTTGTTTTATTGATGACTGACTACAGTTTTTTCTTTTTTTCCCTTTTGTTTTGTTTTAATTTCATGCTTAGTTAATTGGGCATGAAAATACTACAATGTAATTTTGTATTTATAGGTGAACCGAGATTCTCTTGTGATTTAGCTCAGATAAGACTGGATTAACTCATGTGTTGTTTAAAATTATCCAGACTGCTCGTCCTTCTTAGTGCTTAACAAAAATAGAAACCGGCCAAAGTTTAGAATATGTCTTTCATGCTATTTCTGCTGAACCTGACAGACACAGGACTGTGATAAAACAAGCTGAGTAAAGAAATAAAGGACACAAAGATTTAGGGCAATTTCCTTTTCAGGTGAAAGTTACTTCCCCCACCCATTAAATTTAGTCTATTATCTCTTTTTTTTTCAGATGATGATATTTTACTGAAAAATTTAAAAGGGTAGTATGTGTGTAACACTGTATGTGGCAGGACAGCTAACTTCAGGCAATCCTGACCAGTCCTACTGTGCTGTCCACGTATCATCTTCCTTCTCCACTGAAAATACTAACGAAAGCCCTGCGGAGCGTATGAAAAACCCCACCTTCTGCTACCTAAATTAACTGGCTTTCCTCTAAGCTGAATTGCAGTAGTCATGCAGCTGAGACTTATTTCCACAGAATAAGCCCATCAATACCCCAAAGCCCCCAATCTCCCTTGCTTTATAGAATAACACACTAACCACCTTTCTCCTTTGTTCTAGACAAATGCACTTTACAGCTGGTTTTGTTCTATCACATGGGTAAGTAATAGCTTTCAAAGTTCAAATTGAAGAGAGTTTTTACTTTGAACTCTAATCTTGTTCTAGTTTAATACATGCTCTTAAGAGTTATCATCTCGGGCCAGATCCTCAGCTGCTAAAATTAGCATCTTGTTATTACCTGCGATAGAACTGCACTAACTTCTGCTGCAAAGGTTCTGGCCCCGAGTCTTTAGAAGGGTTTAAAATGGTATTTAATAAGGATTTATAAACGGAGCTTCTTTGGTGTTTAAACAAAGGAGAATGCACCTTAGCAAGTAAGTATGTTAGGCTCAGAACTCATAGCCCCTTGGCAGCTCAGATCATTAGAGCTCATTTAGCCTTGGGCTCTCTGTAGATTTGACAAAAAAGGTACTGAAAGCAATTTATATCCCTAAGGACAAAAAAGGAGGTCAAGGAGTTTTCTGAACAATATGTACCATAAAGCCCCCAAAGAGCCATGAATTACATTTACGAAGTTAAATGTCATTGAAAAATGACTCGACCGTGAATCTGACAAGAAAAGCACCCTTAACTTAACCTAATTTGGCAATTTCACTTGTCTCCCCCCCAAACCAGATTGAGTGAAACCTGACAAATATGCCACTTCATCTTGTGTGCAAATTTGTTAATAGAACAACAGTGTTTATGCTGCAAAAATTGTGCATCGCAAATATTGATTTTGGTGTCACTTTCATTTCAGGTAAATTGTTTGAACAATATCTCCGTGATGAATATCAGAAATAAAGAGCTAACTGGAAGAAAAAAAACTGCTGACCCACTTGTACTAATGCAACATGCTAGCTGGAAAACAGTGAATGAATCAACCTTTGCCATTCCTTTTGGAAGCTCAAATCAAGAGAGAAGACCTCTCATATATATATACATATAAATGCTGATATATTTAATTCTATCATTTTACCATTAGAATGGTAGAATTTGAATTCATGCAAAAACTTTAAATGCGATCAGATGATTACCTGCAACTGGAGAGACACCACTTCATATGATACCCTTGTCCCCATAGCTGTGAATTCATGTGAGAAATAAGTACAGAAGAAATGGAATTTTAGAGTAGAAACATGACGGCTGCTTCTTGCTTCCTTGTAAACTAGTTTATTGACCTATTTATTGGCCAATGATGTATGCAAAAGGTTATTTTAACCTTTCTCATCATGTTACGGGCCCCGTCCAAGTTTGCAGTCAATACCTCCTGCCTTTGCAATCCATCTATCTTTTGAAGAAAAAGCTTATCCTTTCAAGCACAGCGTTGGTTAAATAATGTTTATTTTTTCACCTCACATAATAATTCTCCTCCACAACAAACTCCGTGGGCTGACAACGTTTTGCAGTGTTTCCAACTTTGAACGTTGTTCACATTAACACCTTTGCAAAAAGATGCAGACCACCTCGTTCTCTAAACTTCCCCGGAGTTGCTGATGTGTTTGTTTCACACATTTCAAATGGTCACCTTAGGACGAGCTGAATTAAGCATCACAAGAGCCTATTTCTCTTACAGGAGTGCTAGGGGATTCGAGATGTCAAGCACAGATATACCACAGCCGTTCTGGACAACTGGAAGTAGAGCGAGAACTCCACGCAGGTAGCTGGCAATCAGAACCAAGGGGAGGGCATGTCTACGGTTAGTCTGTACCTGGGGCTTAGCTACAGCAGTTGGTCTATCACCCCATCACCCCACCCTGGCCAAAAAGGGGAACTGGGAAAAAAGAGAGCAAACTCGTGCTCTGAAGTGCCTCCAGGTTTAATGGAACAGCCAAACTCATATTAATGCCAATATCAAGTACAGAAAGCTGTGCTCAGCACGGTGCGTGTCCGGCGCTCCCGACGCACAGCAAAGCGTCCTGGGGAGCACAATGGTAAGAGAGCCCCTCCAGGGAGGGGGAGAAGCAGGAGGAGAAGGAAGAGGGTGAGCAGGAGACCAAACTTGAGCAAAACTTGCCCCTTTAGAATGAGGGTGATGTTTATGGGATGGGACACAGCTGTAGCCAGCTGGGATCACTGCCTTGGCTGACTCCAAACTGTCGGTGGCCTGCAGACCGTGGCTGGCCTGGAATTCTGTCCCAGTGAAAACAGGGCAGAGAAGAATTGCTTACCGCCTAAAATTTCCAGAATCAAATGAAGTCAAGAGAATTTTAGACCATCTACCATAGTCTCTCTAATAATATGAGCATTTCTACAACACCACAAAACATGATGAAATTTATATAACTTAATTAGCCTAAGCAAACAGCTGCAGTTAGCACCATAAAGAGAGCAACTGCGTTCCCAGGGAACGGACTGCGTGTTGTAGAGCATGCTAAAGACAGCCTTTTTTGTCTTTGATTTTGATGAGAATGGTAACTACAGCAAAGGCATTTCAGATAATTTTAAAATGTCCTATGATCATACACTCAAGGTGAACCGAGCACTATCAATCCTAGCAGACAAGAAGGACATCACAGAGTTTTCTGGATACAGCTTAAAATGTGACCCATTAAAAATGACAGAAAACTCTTCAACCGAGTTCTGGATTAGAGTTTCAGTAACCTGTGTTGTGAAGCTTTCCTGGAAGGAGATGACAGGAATGAACTGAACAAACAGTGGCAGTGTTCACAGTCCCACTAGTCAGGATCCTTCCCTTTTTTTTTTTTTTGCTTTTAGCCCAGTGAGTTCGCTCAGACTAACACAAGATCTTGTCCCAAGGACCAGGACTGCAGGCCGTGCCCACAGAATAAAACCCTTAGTGGTTTAGGTCCCTGTAGTTTTCTTCCCTTTGTTTTCTGAGGGGAGAAACTTCTGTTTACTAGAGAGTAAGATAACAACTGATACATGTGGTGGACAGCCCAGCATCCCACTCAGAATACTGCATAGAGACCCTTCAGTCCTAAAACCATCTCCAGTCCTTTCATATTAGTGAAATTATTTCTCCTTTTGCAGCATTAATAATAAGATCTGGAATGTCATCACAATGTACCTTGAACTACTACTACTACTGATGTGCCAAGGTACGCTGGACTGTCTGTTCAGCAGTCAATCATCTGGGGAGTTAAATTCCCCTTTAAAACCATACTAATATGCTTTAAAAGAAAAGCAGTCCAATTTATAGTGTGCATTCTAACAGAAAACACTGTGAATAAACCCAACCCATAATCCGTGACCACATTTTGCATGGGTTATTTTGTTAAATTTGCCAGTTCCACACACACAAGGCATTGGACACTTCCAACATGAAGGCTTTTCTGCGTTCAAAAGACAGTTACTGTTTCTGTGCACCATCTACCTTCCTTTAATCCCATATGATTGCACCTAAGAGGAGTAATTTGCCCTACATTAAGCCTGAAGGTACCACAGATACCTAAATCTCTCAACTTTGTTTCATCACCTTCTATCTTAATAGTGACTGATACATCTGCTTTGTGTGGAGCTGCGGCTATACAATTTTGTCTACTGCTGCTTCTTTTTCCTCTGCATTTCATATCTAAATTGTGCAATAAATATAATCCATAAGAAAAGCTTTATCTTCACTCTGCAACAAAAGAATCATTCAGGTTTACTCGTGGCAGACATTCTTAATACTGCAAAATGACATACACAGGAGGGCAGAGGTTTTGTCTGAACTACGACAGATCAGTAAAATCATGGGCTACATTTTTACCTCACTTTACAATAATCAGTAGTTTTAAATTTACTTTTTTTATTCTGCTCTTTCCTTTTTCTCTGTCCATTAAATAACTCTGAAACCTAGAAAAGAAACCCACAGCACAGAAAAAAAAATGTCCTACCTTCTTCACAGTTTTCTCCTTTATAGCCAACAGAACAGACACAGTTCCCTTCGATGCAGGAACCATGACCTCCACATGAGGGATCAATACACTGGCTGATGGGTACATCACATTCTGGACCTTTCCAGCCACTGTAGCATAAGCAGGTGCCTTTAGAGTATTGACCATTACCACTGCACAGAACTGGGCAGGCAGCTGGAAGATGGAACAAAAGAAAAACAGCACGCAGGGTCATGCATGTATTCATGTGAAAATGCACTAAAAATCCACTGCAAATACTCATACACATATTCAAACACATTTACTAAGGGGGGTGGGGGGAGAATCTGAGATAACTTATTGCAGTCCAGTTCTCCACTGATTAGTATTACGTACTTGATTACTAGTTAAGAAAGCAGGCATCTGTTGGGCATTCTGAGAATACAACTGCTATGCTTTATAGACCACTGATGTTGTTTGGGATAACGAATGAAGTAATGAGAACAGATTTGAGTCGGACATCGCTCTTCCTTGTCCCACTAGGTAACATCCAATTTTCACAGATAGCAGAACACAAAACATTCAGTTCCCAGAACATATTATTATATAGCATCTTTCTTCTTCTGCACAACTGTGTTTTTTTTAATGTAATGTCCCCAAATTATTGTGTTTTTTTTTTCTGTGTAAGAATCCTGAACATGGGAACAACACAATCTTTCAGCTACCACAAATGCACCTTGCCACCAATATCCCTGCTGAACCTTGCTTGCCCAAATCCCAGTGTGACTGCTCTTACCCTGGATCTATTGGCAAGAAAGCACCATCAACCCTTATCCCTCTCTCTTGTATTATTAAGGGCGTAAGACACATTCTGAGCAAATATTCATTTATGCAAATGAAGTGAAGCCTGTGAATAATAAAGGCAGTCAGTAGGTCTTGGATGCCAGGAATCAGATGTTGTACATATGCAGAGCAATGGAAAGAAACAAGAGGTTTATTAAAAGGCAGTTGCACGTCGATGTTACACTAAGGCATATTCACTCTCCTATATGCCTACATCTCCCACGTAAACATGGCAATCTGTGCTCTTACATGCCTGCCAAAGACTGAACGTGTGGTCACCAGCCAGAGAAATGGAAAAAAACAACAGAGGAATAACAGAAAATGGGTGTAATGAAGTGAATCTCTGAGAAATGGTACGGTTTTGTGCTCTTCTCACTGATGCGGTTTGATAAAGACAGAAAAGTATTTCCCTGTCTTTTCACCCTTCGAAGTAATTAGAAACTAACAGCTAGTTTTACAGTGTCAGAAATATACTCAAAAGCTGCTATTAATCATTAAAAGGTCCTAATGTCATCTTGCTTCTATTATCCCTTTAACCACTATGATCAAGAAGAACCCAAGTAATTGATTTCCTACAAAGAAATGTGTAATTGTCCAGTTATACAACTTCTCCACTCTTCAGCCCTGTAACCCTTATTAATCTCAGCTGTCCCATTGATCTGCTGCAAAAACACATTTCAGGATAGATTTTTTTCAGGAATTTTCCTATTTGAAATGGGAAAAAAAATTGATGAAAAAAGAAAAAAATTCTATATATTCCAATTTGTAACCTGAGACATTAGCTAAAATTGAGAGAGCTGAGAATTACTTCAATTAAGACTACAGGTTGATGAGCCACATGTCACATGTAATCTGTTCTAGCCTGTTTTTTCTGCGGCAGAGTAATAACAAAATGAGTATGCTGAAATTTGAGGGTTTTTTGCTACCCAGCCCTGTCGTAGAGCAGTACTGCCCATCCTTTGGCAATACGATTCTACTTCAGTCCTGGCATCTTCTACTATTAGCCCTGTTCAGTCTTTTTCTTCCTCCCTCTGAAAATTAATACAAATCCGAATGAAGTATCATTCCTAGCAGCAAGTTTCTGATTTCAGATGTGACATTTGTTCACAAGTGCTTTACTCAGTTCAGTCAAGAAGTGTATTGCAAAGTTCTACCAGCTTTGCTTTCTGGACCTGGTTTCAGAATTAAGTTTACTGAACCAGGTGGAATGAATGACAACAGAGAGAAATATCCCTTACGTCCATACTGTGCTCCAGGACAGACTATTTCACATCTTTTTTGTACATCATCATCATCAAACACCCTTCCACAATACATCACACGCTAACAAGCAGTAACTTGAATGTCACGTGAACTGTTGCTTCCGTCTGCGTGCATTACATCATGGGGTCTACCTCAATCCCCTAGCATGTCCTGCTTTTCACTGCCTAGATAGGCTGCCTGCTACTACTGCAAGTCATACAGGTGAGCCATGAAGAAAGGGATCAAACTAGGATGTGATGGATAAGCTTGCAGTCCCTTTGTTCGAGTCCACCACTGAAGGAAGTACCACCGTTAGATGCAAATTCTCTACAAGCCTCTGAGCCATTGCAGAGACTCAGTGTTATCAGAATTAAGTGTTGCTTAATGTGCAACCTCCAGTTGCACCGGGACACGCCAGCACATGTCTTGCTTTTGCCTATCGCCCTCCTCACCATGTTGGGATAAAGCTGCATAGAAAGAAAATTCCAGGAAAGCTCAAGGAATTATCAGTAGGCAGTAGACAGTTTCTTCAGACAAGCCCTATTTTGTTCCAGTAGTTATAAAGACAGAGATGATTTACAAGCTGAATACAAGTGACAAATAGCTTGGTTTTACTTTGTTTTACAGGTCAACATGGCACTTGACACTTGAAAGGAATTCTGTTCTGCAAACCTCCCCTCTGGAGTCAAAACTCAAATAAAGGCAATAACTCTATTTGAACAGTATATTCCCTTGCAAGGGGGATGGAGGAGAAATAAATCCATTATTAAAATAAATAACCCCCCCCCAAACCAACAGTTAGATGTGACCACTCTAGACTTAGGAGGATAGCACTGTAAGAGTGCTTCTCTGCTCACACTGCCCCTAAATCCCATTAAGCAATGGGCAGCTGTGTGTGGTCCAGCTAAGAGAGAGGTACATCTGCTGTTGGAACTGGTCTATGGGAATGCTATTCTTAGCTCCCACTTTTGATTGGAATTTGCAGAGTTCAACTTTTGAGACACCAGAGACTGGCACAGCAGAAGAAAGATTATTAGATGATGCTAAGTCTTGGCAACAGAGCTCCCACGGTAGTTTTTCAGTGCTCCTTTACTCTGCTGCGGTGCTTTAGGAAGTTAAGGAAAGCTGAAAGCCACGTCACAGCTTTTCATGCCTCTCTTCATGCTTCTACCAAGTCAGAGGTCTTGCTGTGGTTCACAAATCTATTCAGTCCTTGGGAAGCTTATATATAAGCTGAACAGTAATCTGCCTTCAGTGGCCTGCCACGGCAGTATGCATTGCCAAGATGTCAGTGACACCAGAACTGGCTTTGGACAAATGAGAGGCTCTGCCATCTAACCTTCGGCACGAAATGAACACAGTTAAGGTTCGGGCACTCGCAGCTTAAAGACACAAAGTTCAATCTACAACCCTCTGCTGGGGTTATTCTACAAACTACATAACAGGAATATCACTTTGAGAATAAGGAAAATGACAGAGGTTCTTGGCCAGCTTTTGGCCTTTCCAAGACTGCCTTGTCACTGAAATTGGAGGAGCAACTCGGAAGCAAGAATGCAAGAGAAGCAGCATTAGAAGAAGCTGGCTCACCGCTGCTATCATAAATAGCTCTTCATTTACGTTTCTGCTATGGGTTTATAGGCATAAATATATATATAAATAGGCATTTATGGGTATATAAGTGAGGAACAGAGGGAGAATCAAGGCGCTCTTCCATAGAAAACAGAAGCAGGCAGTCTAAAAAGAGGTGTGCTATGCTTATTTGCTAGATGATACTGCTGCAGGGTGAGACCCAAACCAGTTGACGCTACTTTCACATCCAGGAGGCTTCAATTAATGTGCAAACAAATCGAGAGTCATCTGGAGTTCTTGCTATCTAGGACTGCTCATTTTCCCTGGGTGAAGTGGATGGCCCCTATTCCAGGATGACCATTCAAAGTCGGTTGAAGCAGTGTGAAGGAAGGTTGGTTTATGGAACGGAACAATCAAGTTCCATCTCATTTCTGTGGAAGGATAGCTTGCATAAAGACAACTGTGTATCACACGCCAGCGCTTTCAGAAAGGGCACAGAGGTGTTCAGGAGTAGTTATGGCAACACTCAGGTTTAAGTTAGGCACAAGGCTGTATCTCCCGAGGGAAGCTGGAATTAGCACAATGGGCATTAACCCTAAATGTGGTTTTGGTGACACGATTCTGACCTTTGCCAATATTCAGACAAATCCAGACTAAGTTCTTAATGTGGGCTTCAGCTCATCAATGGGTACTAAAGACCTTTGAGTCACGCATTTAAAAGCATGAATTGAGCAGGAAAAAGCAGTCAAACATCCCTCTATAAAGTTCTCTCTCTACCTGGACAGGTATTTTGGAGTAATGTTAATACTCCCTGATGCGTGAGGAAGGGATCTGCTAACAGCCTATTACATAAGGACTAGGAGGGGAGATGGGAAGCGGTGATGCCCAAATGGTCTGGCATCAAAGCCACCACATTGTCCAGTGACACTTAAGACACAGCTGTCCCAGCTCAGTCCGTGTACACACTCCTTTCACCCACCCTGACAGTATTCACATGTACATACTCACCAGAGGTGTTCTTCTAGAGCATGGCAAGAAACCAGCAAAGGATACCTGAGGAGTCAAACTCTTGGAGGCTGTTGCAGAGCTTGGTTTAGTTACACAGCTGCTTGGTTGAGAGGCCTTCCCCTGCTACTTGACGTTCCAAACAGGATTTGAAGGCAGAGTTCTGGCTTGGCTCCTCTTGCTGTAGAGCAAACATTACCCTGGTGCAGAGAGAGTCCTGTACCACTAGGACCTAGGCTGCCAGTTCTCTACTGCAGACTTTTTTCAGTTCCTCCTCATAAAGTACACAAAAATTGATACACTTCTCTTGAAAGTTACTTGAGTTTCTGGACACGAAGATATGCAGACTTGAAAGGATTCTGAATGTGCATCTGCAACGCTTCCCTGTCCTGGACCGGGTCACAAGCAATGCCCTTGCGTTGCTCTTACTTCACACGCAGCTCAGTTTTACATCCAAAAGCCAATTTTCAAGCAGGACATAAGAAGGTTACCTTCCTTTGTGCCATCTACAGTCTTATTCAGAGCCCGGACAAGCTGTCAGGAGTCACCCTCTATCAAGTCAACATTTTTCAAGAGGAAAGTATTTCCACAGAATTTTGTGGTGAGAACACAGTATCTGCATGGTTGGGAAGAATGGTGTTTGACCAGACTGGCTGCTCTTCAGAGATCAATACCTTCTGTCAGCTGAAACGTCCTTAAGAACAGTGACAATTAGGAAGGTCTAGAACATCTTTTAGGTTGCTCTAAGACCGTGTGCTCTTCCTAGCAGAAGTCATCCTGGAAAAACTCACTCAGGAGCAGAAGAATGAACAGTTACGAGTAACTCTTCCTGACACGATACGCTTCATTATTTACTTCATGAAACTGTTTACTTTGACTACAGAACACACAAAGAATTTAAATGATTTAATAGTAGCTTTACTCTATGCTTGAGGCCATCAGGTCAGTGCTAAGATGAAACGTACAGAGCTTCATAGTAGTCCTGCTCTGCAGCCCTCACATCAGTTGCCCAGAACTCGAGCCCTACCGAGCTCCCTTGTTTAGCTCTGTCCTTGTTTGGCTCTGTCAAAGTGCAGATTAGTAAGCAAGAAGGAGATTCACAGAAGAATTTCTAGAAGGACAAAAATTCCATCAGGTGTGTCAAATCTCTGACATTCAGAAACCATTTGGGGAAAGCCAGCACACGCTGACTTAAGCACTAAAGTATGGATGCTTTAATTAATCCGGGGTGAATTTAATTGCTTTAGTTAAGTGGAAATCGGGTTAAAAATGATGCAGAGCATGCTGGGGTGTGTTAAAAACATGACATATGAGTTGGATGAATCGATAAATTAAAAGCGCACAGATGTTTTAATTAAACCCAGGAAAGTTAACGAAGATCACTAGAGACTTTTAAGCCTATGATTAATTCAATTCATTTAAAATACCTGTAGAGATATGGAGATGCCTCCATTTTGGGAGTTATAGAAGTTCTCAATCAATAAGTACTTAAGCTGTTCAACAAAAAAAATGAGCAGGATTTTTGTAGAAGGAGCCGAACAACACTAATTGCACAATGAATATTTACATTCTTCTGAACACTTGGTGAACTTTTGCTTCGGCCCAAATTTATCAAAAAGGTCATAGTTTGTCTCTTTGTCTTCAGTGTCACCTTATCTTTGAATAAGACAACACTTGCTGTTCCCTCTTCTACTGTTCTACAAAGTAGCTATTACCATTAGATACCTGCTTTGCTTAGTTAAAAAACCCCAAAGAAATCTATGTAAGAAATATGGATGTGTCTCACTGGAAAAGCCACAGCTGAACATAAAAAAAGATTTTCAAGAATTCTGAAGCAAACTACAAACTGGAGACAAAGAGAAAAGTAGACATTTGAGTTCAGCCAGAGAGAGGAAAGTCAGCTAACTGTGCCAGGGTTCAGATGGCTTGAGGACCCTCTCCTGTCCGTACATTCTGGAGTCAACACTTTGTCAGCTGCTTTGTTCCACCTCCACTACTGCAGATGGTCTGCAGCTACCACTGAATGTCCTGAAGGCCAGACTGGTTCTCCATGCAGCAGACTAAGATGCTTTGCAAATGGCAGATTGATTTGCAGCCAATTCAGTGAGGGTCCTCCCTACCTGCTACAGAGTTGAAAAGCAGCACAGTTCCATTTCTTCTTCATATGCATCAATTCACTCAAGGCAATGGAAGTTACCCTGCACTACTTCTAGTTTACCAGAGAAGAATGGGACTGATCAGTTTGCCATATATTTTATACGTTTGCAAAGAGAGGGAAGGAAAAAAAAGAGAAGAATTCATTTCCATGTGCTACATGATACATGGGATTGGAGGGAAATGTTGATGGTGGATACAAATGTCCTGAAAACATTGCCTTCCACTCTAAAACTCTTTTTCTGTGGGAACTAGTGACACAGAATCAGAGCTGTGAAATTCCTGCTTTAGATACAAGCAGTGAAGTTGATATGACTACAAGAACATGCAGAGGAATAAATTTTACTTTCAATCAACAGATGGAAATAAACAGATGTTGCAAATGACTCCTGTCATAGGCGAGCGTGGAGATCTGCATTGGTGCGTCTTGATAACTTCATCACTAGAAAAACCGAAGAGGAAGGGAAAATGAAACTATTGCAGAGGTGCCAGTAGCTATCTCAGTGGAAGGAGCCAGTGAGGAAGCAGAGAGATGGTGCTTCAAGCTTACAAAAAGCAGCAGTAAGGACAAACACCAAATACCAGAATTACCCTTCCAAACATATTTGTTGTGATTCGTAACAAAGAAGCAGTAACAGCACAAAGTCATTTATGCACCTAGAAAAAGAAACTAAAAGGTGAGATATCTCTTCAAAGATTTTTGTTAAGATTTTACACCATTCATAGGGAATGATGCACATTAAATTTACCAGAAAAGATTTAAATCATAACATGATTAATTGCAGATATTTAAACATTTTCTACATTGAAATTAGATGGGGTTTTTTATTTGTTTGAGAAGTTGAAGGGGGATGACAGCTAACTGAATTTAATCTCACCCAAATAAGGTCTAAATATAGGAAAATAACTCAATTACAGGTTCCAACCCGGATATAATGTAGATATGAAAAAAGTCACGCATGTGAAATCCGACGCCGTGATTCGGGGCTCTTTCTGTTATTCGGTGATGGCAAATGACTAAGGATCTCTTCACAGCAGTATTTCTATAACATCATTTACAACACTACTTAATCATAGTTGCTTCAGTGACATTTACCATCATCACAAGGACTCCAAGATGACCCCAACACAACTGCAAAGACAAAACTTTTTGAACTTAATGAAATAAACAAACGCCAGTACAAGTCCAATGCAATCTAAATCCAGAACATAGACTCCAACACCATTGAAACACAACAACAAATTACAAAGCATACATTACAGTGAGCACCATTCAGCTCAGCACGTGTAGTTAGAGCAGAGAGATTCTTAGAGACTATGGAAGTATTGTTAAGATTAGAAGAAAGATTCTTGGCTTGCCAGAAACTACGCTGCACAAGGGTCTGTGCCCTGCATGTATTTGTATGCACGTCTGCCTCCTTGCTGCAGTGGGAACCTTTGGAAACACTCTTATTTACTGGAATCCCACTGAAACAGAAAATATTTGCCCGACTAGATGTGCTTTGCTGCATGTGTATGAGAAGGAAGAAAGATAAAGTGAAAAGGCAGCCCCGAGAGATCAAATGAATGCACTCAGCTCTTAGTAAATATGAACTATTATTATAATGCTCTTGAAGAAAAACCCATTAATGAGACTTTGCTCTGTTTCCATATGCTTTCTATCCTGGACATAAGCAGAGAAAGCTTCCTTACCATGCTAAGCCAATAAAAGCCGTTTCCAGGTTGTTGGCCTCAGCTACAGTGCTGCCTGTCTCTGTCTTTGGTCTCTGAATTTCTACAGGTTGGGTAACAAGTGGCCAGATAAAGACACACCACTGTTCAGTGAAATCAGAAACTCGGAATTACCTTCATGCCCACTTCCTTCTACCTACTATGTTTTGCCCAGCAGCAGCATTAGCAACGTGTCTGTTAATTCCCTCCTCCTCCATTACGGAATTCTTCAGCATTCCCCATTATTTTCTTAATCCCTTTAGCTATGTCTTCAAAATTTTCTCCTACAAAAATAAGCCCACCTTCTCAGCTGCAAGCTCTTTGGGAAAAGGAGCCATACCCAATTTCAAGTTCCTATGCTGCAACATGAATTTAGAGACGTACGGAAGGGCAGAGCAACCCGCAGGCACAAATACGGCTGTGTGTTTACTGGCAGGTTAATACAGAAAACAAATGCTAATTAACTTTGGGTACTAGATGCAAGTATTGCGTATATTTAGCAACATTAAATAAACATATCTAAAAAATTTATAGCATTTTTGCTGCCCTGGAAAGGCAAAACTCTAACAAACAGAAGGAAGGATGCGCTTCGAAACAACAAGAACATCCCCATTTGAAATTATTCAGGACAAGCTCTTCTGTAGATAAATTCTTTATAACCCTGAATTCAATGCTGGAATCAGCAGAAGCCATAAAAGCTCTAAAAACAATGAGAAGTTAGTATTCTGCTTGTTGAAATCCATATTTTTTAAGTCTGTTTTCTCAAATATTCATAACACTAAAAGTAGCTCCTGGGTCTATTTCAGCTTTGCAAATGTTCCCTTACAAAGAATGCAAAGGATGTGAAGCAGCCGTTCTCACCCGGCGCGGGCTGGGAAGCAATCCGAGGACTCTCATGTCACCATCCTGTTACTACGAGCACGTGCCCTGCAAACATCTCCTAATAATCTTTGCATTATTTTACCACAGTATCTGCTGTGGCATTCCAGAGTCGAGACTCTCCAGTCCCCTGTTTTTACCCCTAGTCTCCATCAGAGCTCACGAGGACAGATAAGGGAAGCTGCAGATGAAAAACGCTGGCTCCTGTGTTCCGTTCCTCGCTGCACGACTGAGCGTGCACCCTGAGCCCCTTCTGGAGCCACAGCCACTAACAATCAGAGAGGATTCAGCCCGTGACCCCTCCGGTTCTGGGCTCCTGTCTAAATTGCCAATTAGAAAGAGTTCGAGTGGTGGATTTTGTGTTGGCTCCGCTTGTCTACCTGACACTGGAACAAAACTACTATCTCATTTCATGCAGGCAAGCTAGCAGCTGATAGACAGCAATGACTGTCAATCATTGTCAAAATACGTTACATGTCTATTTATTTATTCTGCAATTATTTTAGCCACAATCGATGGCACAGAACCTTTTCAGAGCGTGCTGCAGTTCTGTAAAACTAAGGAAACTGAGGGCAGACAGGCAAGCACTGCCCTGTACATAAAACTCATGGGAAGACAAGTGAGGACATGATCAGTTTGTCAGAACTGAAGAAAGTCTGCTAATAAATGATGAGACTGGGCAAACGAGAAGAACATTTCTAACAAAGGCATTTTAAGGTAGTGAGTTAGAGAGGTGGGAACTGCTGGAGAGGAACATTGCCAAAGACAACCTTGTCTGTTCAAGTATCAAAATGATGCTTCCACCCACCGTGAGAGAAGATTTGAGTGACAATCCAGGGCAGCGCTGCCGCTGCAGCACATACACAAGCTGGCACACATACAGACATAAACACACAAAACCCCAAACCAAACCCACTCAGACAACGAAGATAAACATACTGAATTTTGTCAACTGCAAGAAAGGCTGTGAGATCTGTGTGGGTGACAACTCCCAAATGCAGTATTTCCAAAGAAAAGCACACTTTTTTTTCCATTTTTTCTTAGGAGTACAGTCTGATGAGACTTGCTATTATTATGAACACATAAAATAAAGTTGTTACTTCTCTAATTTCTCTCTAACCCACTACTTCTCTGCCCTCCCCTGCACTCTTGCTCTAATGCAGTGGACAATATGATCATTCTACCTGTCATTAAGGTGTCATAATCTGGATGTTATTTTAGACTCATCCGTCTCCTCGCCCCACATTCAGGCTTTGACCAAGCCTTACAGGTTTGTTCTGCACTGCATCTCTGTCAGAATTCTTGCCCTGGCTTTCAGTAAATAAAATCTACACTAAATCAACACTTTTTTCCCAGCATTGATGAATTCAGTCTTCCTCGGCCATGTTTGTGTGCAACAGTGCTGCAAAAATGATGTTAGTCTGCTAAACCAGCCTTCAGTTATGTGGCTCTCCTTTGCCTGTCCCATTTCAGGTCCTTTCCTCCTACCACATACAACGTGAATTTCATGCTCCGACTTCATTTCCAGACTGCTTCACCCCAGACTGCTCACTGCTAAGAGCTCTGACTTCGGAGCTTCAGTCACTGCCTCCCAGTGACTGACAATGCTTTTGAAAGACAACTTTATCAAGAGATTTTTGAGCTCTTTCCTATGCTCCGTCTCCTTTTGAGGCCCCATTTGCACCCATTATCCACATGACGGTATCAATCTGCCTCACTATCCCCTCTCTAAACTGCCTTTTACACCACAGTGCTCCCCCAAACAACAGGCACATTGCTACTGTGTCTGCAACACTGCCCATCACATTTTCTCCTTATATCTCCACATCTGTCATTTGGCTCACATTCATTTGCTTTCAATTTGTATCGATGTGAGAAATTCCTGGAGGTAGGCGCTGGTTTTATTTGCTTTGCCTGTAATGCACTAACCACAGCTTTTCACTATCACCACTCACCTTTCCCTTCAAAGTCCAGTGAGCTTCCATCTGCCTGAGCTATTTTCATAGTTCCTAACATTTCTAGCCCAGTTATGAAGGCAAATGGTGTTTTCCTTACTCCCCCCCCCATAGGTTACCAGCAGATGCTGGCACCATTCATTCATGCAGGCCACACGCTCTACAGCACTGAAGTGACTACTGAATTGGTCGGCAAGATGCACACTCAAATTCATGTTTTCCCCACTGCACTCACCCTTCTTATGCCAGTGGGAGCATTCTGGACTAAGAGAACAGTTTCAAGCAGAGTGTGCAATGGACAAAACCCCATGACTTTGCGAGCTATTGCCCAAGCAATAAGCTTCTGACCAAGCTTTGAGCAAGGAAAGTTCCCAACAACTGAAATTTGAATAACAACCAAGAAAAAAGCAAGAGTTTCTACTTCTAGCAGTTATGCCTTACTTACCAATCATTGACAGCTTGTTACATTTTTATCCAGAGATTAACAGCACACACATAACAAAGAGAATGGCAGTGGCAGGAACTCTTATTGTGGTGCGGGCAATCATCAGAAACAGCAAATCCATTAGAATAAGTTTTAAAAGAGATAGACTACACTTTAAAGCTTAGGGACTACTTTAAATTAAATAGGTGTCGCAAAAGAAATAAAAAGAAAATTTAAAAAAACCTACCCTTCTTTTTATACTTATTAAAGTGGCGCCGTCCTTTGCCAGTAAGCCAAAAACAAACAGAATGAAAATAAAATAATGAAAAACCCACACAAGGAGAACAGGAAAAGAAACTGTGAATAACATAAATCTGAATCATTAAGAGTTTTTAAAAGTCAACTGATCAAACACGGTACAAATTTCTGGTTTAAAAAAGAAAAGAAAAGAAAATCCCAAAGCCTTCAAATCCATTTAGATTAAAATATTAAATATGTGCATTACATTGCATAATTAACTAAAAGCATCTGCTAAATGGCAGCTGACATG
The DNA here is from genome assembly GCA_027560015.1 of Chloroceryle amazona. Classification (NCBI taxonomy): domain Eukaryota; kingdom Metazoa; phylum Chordata; class Aves; order Coraciiformes; family Cerylidae; genus Chloroceryle; species Chloroceryle amazona. The sequence continues at coordinate 25,364 of JANHFX010013199.1, read as the reverse complement.
AGCTACTTGACTCAAGTTTTTTCCCTTCTTTTACAAATTGCGCACCATCTCTTAACAGGTTACGCTCAACGTGTCCATGCAGAAACCCCACGTGATGGTTTCACCTTTCCAGATTAGCTGAATGTGCTTATGATGCAAATCCTAGCGTCTTACAATGCAAAATTAAAGGAGGCTCTGAGCACATTTGCAAAGCAGTATATGACAGTGCCTTTGGAAGTAGTTTTGTTAAAGGAGTGGAAGAGTTGCATGCCCTCAAACGTATTACGAGATGAAATTATAGCCAATCGTGGGTCACTTCTAGGAACACTGAACTCTACAAATGGTGCAAGGCAGGACACCACAAAGGATGCCTGCTTGCGGATTTACCACAGAACTTGGCAGCTGAAAGACCCAACTATTATCAGACGTTAGCAGTGGGAACACGAAGTAAGAAGGACGTCTTGATATACTCGGGTGGTTTTGTCACAGAGGTTACAGAAAAATAGAAATATAGATAAAGAAAGGGACAACACACCACATAAACGTGGTCACGGCTGGATGTCTGATTCTTTAACTGATCCTTGGCCACAGCCTTGCTTCTTAGCAAGAACTCCCACAGATAACTGTGGACAGGAGGTTACTCACAGTACGGTTCAATTTAGAGCAAATCTTCCACTGACTTTAACTCTACACATTTTCTTTATCAGGATACATCTGTACCCACTGAATTCTCTTTTGATCACCAGACTTTCTTTTCTTTATATGTCATCTTTTATCCACACAAAATTTAAATGTCCCGTTAGCTTTTTGTGTGTTTTAGGTGGAATTCTTACTTACGTTAAACTCCAAAGGGAATCTTGCCCGAACAAGGATGGAGTAAATCCGTTAATACTGCCTACCTGAGAAGGAGTTATTTCTGCAGATAAGGGTGAGAAGTAACCACACACCTCCTCCCCCCCTCCAGTATTTGGCAAGACCGTTTGAAAGGGTGAAATCCCCCCCACTTCAATCAGGGTGTGAAAATGTATTTCAGCCCGTGGGTTGGGATTCTGATGCCTTCAAGACAGGCCTGTAACAGGGGATTCACTGGCATAAAGGATCATGCTTCCTATCTATCAATCTTGGGTTTCACCCGATGTTCCCAGCTCTTAGACTGCTGTGTTATTGCGTGGAGCAAGTTCTGAGAGCTATCCGAGGCACATTTTCTCCACGTTTCTCTATTTGAGTCTTGCCTCAAATTATTTTACAGTGGAGAACTGAGACACTGAAAGATGTGTTGCTAGGGAAATAATAATTACAAAAGTCAGATGGAAAGAAAATCATTATCCTTCCATACTTGTGACAGCTTAAATATAAATTTAACATTATGGTAAATGTGTATTAACCGTGTGTCCATACACATAATATGCTGGAAATGATTTAATTCTCAATCTCATTTTACTGTGTTTTACCATGCTTACAATCCCAATTTTGATTTCTGTCTTCCGAAACTGCTCTCACATATAATCAGCATCCACATAAGCAGAAAAATCTGAGGAGATGAGAAGAGGCATTTCACCGTGCCCGAGAAATGGGTGAGGCACCCAGCCCTCACACCTTAACTGGCTATGTCCCCCAGTCTGAAGATGACAGAAATACCATGATGTCTGACAAGAAAACAGTAAAAAAACTTGAAAGAAGCTTCTTCTGCTTCTGAGGGGAAAGAGACAGAACAGAAAGGACAAAGCAGGAAGCAGAGGGGATGTCCTGAGGGGTAGGGGAAGCCTGACAGGCACACTTTGACAAGTACCCTGTAAGAAAGCTATTGCTCTGACATTGCCTGAACAAAGTATTTTCGAGCATTAACACGGAATGCAGCGTTACACAGAGGTGCAGTACACGATGCAGGACTGCTCCACAACTCGAAATGCAAATGAGTAGATTTATTTAATGGCCATGTATGTGTGAAGGGTGGCAGTGAAGCACACAGGCACTGCATGCATACTTTCACAGGTTGACACCACAGAAAGGCGTGTAACTGTCAACGTGTATTTATAGCACACATTATCACACCGCTTACTTTGTAATATACAGATAACTCCTCTCAACATTTACCAAGTGTCTTAATTTCTCAGGCCATCAGACAATATGCACACTGTATTTGAAACATTCTTTAAAAGGAATGGGCCCTTGGGGTCTTTTTTTTTTTTTTTTTCTTCTTTTATTTTTCTGACTGGGGCACCTTCAAGGGCCAATATGGAAATTACTCACTCCAGTGCAACTGTAACAGCTATTCAAAGAGTATTTCATAGACACACATGGGTGTGATGGATACCACCCTGCTACACCAGTGAAAAAAGGTGGAGCACAACAAACTGTCCTAAGGATCAGGAATCTAAGAAGAAACAAGAACATTTCTATGGCCCTTCAAGGCATTTCAAAAAGCTTTTCAATACCAGGCTTTGCCCCTTTGAACACTACCCATGTGGATAGTGATATTGATACTGTGCCTAAATCTCACACAAAATGAGAAGGAAGCAAACTGTAAAATGTTATGTGCTCAGGAGGAGCAGGGATTACAACCAAGGCATTGAATTTAGCCCACAAATGTGCTATTAGTTAGCATAAACTAAAGAGGTCCACCTTTATGAATCTTTATGAGAGCTATTCTAAACTCTCAGAAAAATCTTAGTAACACTTCCAATCCCTAGGTGTCTTTTAGACATCTCTTTAATCCTCGATAACTATGCATCGCCCAGTTTTAGTCTTTAAAATTGACAACTGACATTTAAGAGAAGTTTTATTTCAAGACTTTATCAAGTCCTACTTATTTGCTTAAAAAAGGTGAACATCCTTTAGTCAAAGAGTAATTGTATATGCAAGAAAGATGCTATGTGCTAGAAGTTAGGCTCAGCCAAGTCAGAATACACATAACACAAGACAATCAGTCTTCCACTGCAAACCAGTTAGTGGTTATGAGAAAGTACTGATGATAACTCATCCTCTTTTATATAAAACAAATATTTTCTGCCACTTCTGCCTACAACCTTTGATGTAAAAAAAAGAAGTTGTAGTTACACAAGCTCATCAGCAATGTAGCAATACTTCCAGCTGATCATATTTAACTAAGAGATCTCAGAAAAAAATGCGTATTGATCTATTTGAATCTAGCTTGGACCCATGCTAACTAGAGAGCACTGTAGATCCATACATCACAAACACACACTGCGGTTATTTGTAAACATAGGGAAAATGATACCTTTAGCACAATCTGCTCCATGAAATCCTGGAAAACAGTGGCAGACGCCCGATACACACTCGCCATTCCCATGACAGTTACGTGGGCAGTCTTGCACTGAATCTGAAATAAAGCATCACAGAGACATTAGCTGGTTCCTATTTAGGCTACACATTCTTTGCCTAATTTTTCTCCAGTTTAGATTGCCTTCAGTACTTAGAAGAACAATCCCTACTGATATTAACACTATATTGTTCAGGTGAGGCAGAAAGGTCCCAAGTTTTATGGCAGCATGAATCAGCATAGAGATCTAGTGGTAGACTGAAGTCACCTAATAAGTCTCTGGGCACCATTAGAACTTCAAGTCTTCTGCTAGTGCTCAAGTCCTCTGTTCCAACAGGTAGACAGGACTGCCCCTTAGGACCTCTACAGCTGTGTTTGAGTGCATATTATGTAGCAAACATAATGCTTCGTCAGGAAAATCACCGCTCTCCCTTCTGAAATGAGACTTTGGTCTTGTCCGACCACTCTTCCACGTGCACCTGATTATCCCAACGAGTCTATCTATTCCTTTCCTTCTACAGACATTTAAAGCCTCGTTAATTAAGCTGACAGAAATATTTGCTGAAAAAAGGACAAAGAGGAGTTCTTTTGCTCCAGAAAATGTTCTTTAACCCTAAAAAACCCCAACCAAAACAAAAAGGTGCGAGCAGCGATGCAAGAGGTTTGTAAAAACAGAGGACAAGGTTTAACACTAGAGTTTTGGTGACTGACTGAAGTGTTGATAATTTCAATCATCTGAGAAGACTAAGCACACCAGGCTGATACTAAGATTTCAGCTGCACCAAAATACTTATTTTCCACAATTTCAGTTATTATGTCAATAATAGAGACACTATTTTGCATAACAAAAACCTAGAAATAAAATTCCAATTTTGGAATTAATTCTTCCAATTACTTTGATTTGAAAGCTGTTAGGATTTCAGTGGAATGTATTTCCACACTAAATTATCGGAACAAAAAAATCTAATGGGAATATTGTTACTTTTCACTATTACTCCTAGCTGCTGTGGGACCTGCGGGTCCCAGCCACCAAACAAACAGCAGCTGCACAACACAGAAAATTAACTTTGGATTTGGAACTGTCAAATTAAACTGAAAGAGGAAAAAGATTGAAGCCTAACTATAAGTCTAATTTCACAGTTGCAGGACACTAAAAAAACCTCTAAAGCAAATTTTCAAGGAGATAGCATTAGCCTGACCTCTCAAAATGATTCCTAAAAGAATGAAAAGAAAACCAGAAACATAATACTCAAAATATCAATCTGTCTCAGGAAGAAGTTTGTCTATTCATTAATTTGCTTCATAGCACACTAAAGCATTTTCTCTGTATTCGGAATCATGGTAAATTTAATATTGTCTGGGAGTTAACATCATTTCTGTTATTCTTTCTCCTCTTCCACATTAGAGAAACTTTCAGCCATCTCAAATCTTTTGATTATGAAATGTCTGTCACTAGGTGTGTGCAGCAGAGCCTCTGGACTGGAGAAAACACTATACTTGTCTCTACATTTCTCCAATTACTATTATTGCACTATCAAGTTGCCTACCTGACTATTAGACCTTTGATGCTCTTGAAAGATCTAGCTTAGACCAGGCAAGCCTTTCAAGGACAGCTTATCAGAGCTGAATGTTTTCTAAGCACAACACGGGCATAACAACACGAGCACAAATATTCTTGTTGGTTTTGGAGAAGCAGAAAAAGCCTTCTAATGGGCAAATATGGGAAAAGAAATGTATCAACATGCATAGCACCTGCTAACTCTGACAAAGCCACGTATAAACTACGGAAGAAAAAGAATTCCTTCATCTTAATTGAGGTTAACAGAAATAATTATATTCATGCTTAATGACACAGTACTGGCTATCCTCCTACACCCTTTGGACTTAAGCCAACAAACTGAATTTTGGACTAATGTAAAAGGACAAAGTGGAGCTTCGCATCATTAATCAGGCAAGACTGGAAAAGACCTCCAACTATTTTGCATCAAGCCTAAAAGCTCAGACTTTTTGCAGTTTCTCTTTCACTAAACTAACAGGAATTACAGTGTTATACAACACTAACATCTTTCTGGGCAACACTTTTTCATACCACTGTAACAAGATAATCAGCAAAGTCCATTAAAGCGCTGCAAAGTTCAGTTTGCTTTTCAACTCAGTTCAACCCTTTTGCTCTAACCAAACTGCAGGCTCCTCAGGTCATGGGCTAGAAAGTCTTCTGCTCTTGATTACACCATGTTGAGGAGATGACCACCCACTACTAGGTGAGTAGTAAGCTGTGAAACAGCATATGGTTAATTAACTGTCTCAATTAATCTCTAGGGTGACTGCAAACAATAACCTCAGTCATAACTGTCAGTTTCTTGTGCTGTCTACTAAGATTGAACAGCTCTCCTGCTGGACACTATTCCACCCGGGTGTAAAGAAGCTGCTCCAGAGCAGTAAATAAGAAGTATAAAAGTGAGAAAAGAGAGGAATATTAACTGGGGAATACTTCAATCCAGACTGAACTTAACCTGAGTCATGTTTTCCAGAACTCAAGTCAAGATCTATGGGAATGCCAAAATCTTAAAAGGGAAATCAGGAAATTCAAATCAGTAGCCCATTACAGGCTTTCTGACAGACTGGTGCTGAGAAAAAAGAATACACAGCGTAGCATAAGGATAAACAGGCTGAATACTGAAGATTGCAATAAACTATTATGACTTTAAGCAAGGGAAGCTATAAACAGAGAATAGCAATGCTCAGCTTGTGGAGATACGTACCCAAAACAACTGTACTGAAAGAGACCACTTCTTTGTCCTTGCCATCATTGTAAAATGCCAGGTGCCACAAACCCACATCCAAGTATTGAACAAACACAGCCTCGTTCTGAACAAGGGTCTGAATACTTCGACGTTCCCGGGGGGACTCCACCACACTCCATTTCTCTTTCCCATCCAAACGTTCCATGAAGTCATACTGCAGGGTAAGAAAACAGGAAGAACAAAAAAAACAAAAACAGGAAAACAAAACAAAAAAAACCCAAACAAACAAAAAAGAAGAAAAAAAAAAAAGAACACAAACAAACAAAACCCCAAACAAATAGACCTGAATACAGAATGATATTTCAGCTCAAAATCTGACATACTATTTTCTCTTCCACCTTGTCATAACATGGTATTTCTTGAAGATACATCAATGTGAAACTAGTATTTACTAGTCAATCATGGAACACACAAGAGATTCTGTAGCTCTTATTCCTTCTTAAACAGTGACACACAACTAGGCATCTTTGCAGAGGTGATCAAAAAATGTACAAATGGTATTTCTTGACAGGCTGGGTTTGTAGAAAGAAGTTGAAATAGGTGATTTGACCCATCAGATTTTAGGCTCCTACACAGCTCTCAAAGCTGGAACCCTTCAACCTATGAGAAAGACAGCCTTCTCTATGCAATAGCCAACAATAAATCCTTCCTGCAAGAGGAACAGGAATCTCAGGTGTAGCTCCAGACATATAATTGAATGCAAGCCCCCAAGAATCTGAAAACAAACGGGAACACAGCACAACTGGGAAATGCCTTTGTCTAATGGTAGGTAACCTGGCACCCGATAAAAATACACTGTACAAGTTCTACATCACAGAGTAAGAGTTGCTTACCTGAGTTTGTATGTGGAACAGTCAGGTGCAAGTAGGATACAAAAACCAGAGGGAGCATGGAAAGGAATAACACAAATCAAGCGGCTGAAGGAATTGAACTTATATTAAGGAAAACAGAATTTCTGCTTGGAAGGTTTCCAAATAAGGTAGAATGTTACATTAATCTTTGGAGAAGGGATCAAACAGAGCAAGTGATTATTTAGAGTATAAGAGGAATGGCACCATTAATGGCATGAAACTAAAAAAAGAAAGAAAGAAATTTAAGATGAATGTCAGATAAGCTTCCCATCTATTAAACTCAGTAATAGCCTCCCAATGGAGCTGCCACTGCATCACACAATTAAACAGGACTGGAAGAAATATTGGTTAATCTACAACAGGGAATAACTCTGCATAACGAAGCAGCTGGACTAGCTGTCCTAATAGGCTTTTTTTCTGTCCTCATGTCTGTGATTCCGGAGCTCTCAAGCTGACGCTACGCTCTCGTAGTCCCTATCTAAGGGAAGCCCTTAAGAAACAACGAAACCAATATATCTAATCTTCTGATAGCTGTATAACAAGTCCCCTATGAAAACACATCTTGTTTTAGACACATTTATCTATATAGGAGTAGACAGAGACAGATAGACATGTCTGAAGAAAGATGTATGTGTTCAATAAAATACAGCAACCGTATGTGCTTGCTTGCCAGTAGCTGCATCGCATTTCCCTCCGTTATCTCAAGCCATCTGTGCTTGCAACAGCGAGAACACGCACACCTTCACTCGGCGAGGAGAGGGGAACACGCACACCTTCACTCGGCGAGGAGAGGAGAACAGAACACGCACACCTTCGCTTGCATTCAGCTTAAATAGAAAACTGCCATCTTGCATCCCAAACATTAAAGATCCACACGGGGCTGTCTTGTACACTGTGTTCCACTCATTAGCAGTGAGTTCCAGCAGATAAAACACTCCAGATAAAATAACGAGGAGTCCGTCTTCTAGTAGAAGAGACAGAGGGATGAACTGATTTAACACTTTAGTGGCATTCCGTGCGTCTAAAACAGGGCTAGGAAAGCTGACCTTGCTATTTGACAGCTTGTAACAGCTACATACAAGCAAGACAGAGGCCTCGATACACTTCGCCTTACATCAGAGGGAGAAGTGTGGAAGTGCTGTCACCGTCCTGCTAAACCTGAGGAACTGACACCAACACACAGCCACAAAGGAGATCCAGGGCAGGGTAGGAACCCGAGCCCAGGTCTACTAATGTTGAAAGCTATTGTCACAGTAAGTGCATTATCTACCCTTTCCCGTATCTTTAATTGTGAGAAAGATTAGAACTGGAATTAAAAGTTTTACTGCACTATTAATACCAGACTGACATCCACTTGAGCCTTCTTTCACATAAGATTTTTGCAGGAGAAAGTAAATCAGGTGAACTAGTACATTTAAGCCAAGGCACGCCAGAGATTGAGGGAGTTCTGGCATGTCAGTAACTTTCAGAGTACCAAAGGGGCCAAACACACACACATATCTATCTCTTAAATCAATGACATTTGGAAATATTGTTAAAACCTATCGTCTAACAGTCAGAGGTTAAGGACAGACTCATCACCTCCATAGGAAATGTTATTAGTCGGGCAACATCTTGGGAAAAAGAAATCTTGCTCTTCAGAACAATCGTTCACAAAGGGTCAACTAAGGAAGTAGCAATAAAAGCTGACATTTCTCACTGGCAACATGCTGTTCGTGTCTGCTCGTGCTGGCAGGTTCCTCTGCCTCCCCTCTGTTTGATGCTGATTCTACCTCATATAGTAGAGAAGGCTCAGCAGTTGGCAAGATCGAAGGGGAAGAGTATTCAGGCTGAAACTGCTTGAAGTAGTTTTAGCTGCAGAATGGCTTTTCACAATGATGGGGTGTGACCTAGTGAGAGCCGCTCCCTTGGCACGACTCCCCGTAAAGCTACAATTTTAACTTTGGAAAAGTTAAGACTGGTATTGCCCCTCTTTAATCAAACCATGAAGAGCTATTCCATGCTCAGGCAAAAGCAAAATGACTAAAGCTAAATAACTTTACGAATGGTGAAGCACCGATACAGAATATAACAATACATTTTTAACTCTCTTTCGATTCCTCAGGACTGAGGAAAAAACAAAAAAGGTAATTTGCTGGTGGCTCCCTGGGTGTACAAATCTTAGAGTGTCAGCAGTACTAGGTGTGTATACCCCAAAATCTTAAAATCCCTGAACAAAGGGTCACCGGGATGGTTCTGGGTATTCCTAACCAGGGAAGATCTCTTCCCACTGTTGGCTGTATCGTTATTTTGCTTCTTGTGGCCCTGTTGGTTTCCTGATTTACCACACTTACATGATTAATTACTGCTACATAATGTTACACTGAAAATATCACTCTTGCTTTAAAGCTGCGTACTGACAAATATGCACAGATTAAAAGACCCATCTAGGAAAAGAATGAAAGCACTTTCATGATCATTAAGAAGTAACTGTGGAATTTTTAACCTAACACGCACAACTGCTAAGGAAGAGTTAACTCTATTGCAGGAGTTAGGGAATGGATCTGTCAAACCAAACTAAATCTCTAACTTAATTTGGAAGTTTCACCGATTTTTTATTAATTAAATAATTTTACCAATCCTTTATATTGCACGGCTTCATACCAAAAGTCACAGAAAAATGGCAAAAACTATTCCAGAACAAAATGTACCAGAAAACCCAAATGACTACATCTTCAGAGATCAATTTTGCAGGGGGGAATACTTACCATAATTAAAGCTTCATAAAAGCAAGCGACTTGCCAGCCTGCTTCTCTAAAGAAATACCGAATTCATATCCTCGCCGAGTTTATTTTCACTACGCAGCATACCAAAAACCTACTGCATACTTTTATTTACAAACCTAAAGCTCATACTGAGATCTTTCTGGGCAATTTGTTTTTATAATTTCTCCATTCAGTGCCTTCTATCCTCCGGTGCATTTTATTCATAGGCTAATAAGGACTTTCTTTCTCCAGTAACCACGGGGGGTCCACAAAAGAGAACTTCATGTATATGGTAGTGAGTACACTGCACAATGCCAGCCATACAGCACAGACAGACTGAGCCCAGTTGCACGGAGGAAGAGAATGAGCTGTGGAAGGATGGCAGAGCAAAGAGAGCTTGCAAGGCTCAAGAATGAAAATGCAGAGAGCCTGCATAATCTTTGGGTTTTCCGTCAACTTGAAACTAATTGCATGCCTCCACAAAATCCCTGAGTGTGTTTGGAATTCGGAATTGAGAGGGAAAATTTCTCAGGGCTCTTGTCTGTCTAATGGGAGGTGGGGGAGAGGGAGAGTTGGGGAGGGAAGGGCTGTGGTAGATGCCCCATCCCTGGAAACATTCCAGGTCGGATCAGACAGGGCTCTGAGCAACCTGATGTAGTTAAATATGTCCCAGTTTACTGCAGAAGGGTTGGACTAGGCAACATGTAAAGGTTCCTTCCAACCCAAACCCCCCTGTTTGGCATAGTGGCTAGCACGCGTTTCTATGCCAAAGCCCTGTAAGACCTAAGCAGCCAAGAAAACATATGTCAGGCAAACTTGTTTGCAAAGTGCTTTAAAATCAGTTCTTCATCAAAATCCACTTGGTAATTATTCATTAAAATACACCCATGAAACATCTGATACCCAGAGCGACAGCCAATTTGTTCCAACATTTGAATGCGAGGCGGCACAAGCAGTACAACGAGCACGGCGTTCAGCAATGATCCACTGCTGCCATCGGGTAACTCGAAGGTGGTCAGAGCACCTAAACGTGTTTGAGCACTGGCTAAAAAGCGAGGGAACACTGAAGATCCCCGGCTATTCGAGTGGTCTCAAAGTAAAGCCATTTCACAGAATCATTCAGGTTGGAAAAGACCCTTGGGATCATCGAGTCCAACCATTCACCCTGCTCTACAAAGTTTGCCCCTAAACCACGTCCCCCAACGCCGCATCTCAACGACCCTTAAACACATCCAGGGATGGCGACTCAACCACCTCCCTGGGCAGCCTATTCCAGTGTCTGACTACTCTTCCTGTGAACATTTTTTCCCTAATGTCCTAATTTTTCCCTAATGTTCTGAAGGAAAACTCTTTTGTGTCACCTCATGCATTATTTGACATTCACACTTCCTTTCCTATCCATTATCGATTTTATTAACATGCTTCTGCTATTTTCCTCTTGATAATTCAAGGCTGCAATGCACATTTTGTTATTTCTATGTAGTACTGCACAGGTCGGAAGAATTTAACTTGAAAGCCATGCATGCTCGTTCGTAGCCTGCCCGCCACTCCAAAGTGCATTTTCCCCTCTTCTGGAGAGCTCCGTTCCCGATGTGCACGGCACACAAGGCTGCTTCTAGACAAGTTTACAGCTAGAGCGGTTTGACTGACTAAACCAGGCATTTAGAATATTTGCTAAACAGTAATACTGAGAAGGTGAAATCTCAGCAGGGCTCTCAGACAGGAACTGCATCTTGTTGTCTCAGGTTAATCATGTACCTAATTTGCTGATTATTGACTTGCTCCCACAAAGGATTTCACTTGGCTTGACATATCAGCACTGATTAGCGATCAACTGTCAAGTGTAGTTGTTCGCTGCTTTATAGCTCGAGTCCCTAACCTGCAGAAACGAGGATTTTAAATTTCAATTTTAAAATATTGTCTGGTGTCAACTTCAGACCGTTTTCATTAATACAAAACCATTCTGCTGCTCTCTGTCAGAACAAGTCTTCTTTCCACTAACTCAGGTCTGTAACAGCTTGTCTTTCTTTTTCTAAAATTATTTCTCTTGGTAGCAGCTTGGCTGAATTTTGATTGCTGGGCAAAAATGCCAAGCAATCTTCTGCTGTACCACCCTGCTGACAAGCACCAGGACCCTGCATGAATATAGGAAAGTAATTCTGCAGTTTGGACTGGCGAATTTCATTAACTCCAGTTACGGAGGAGGGTTGGAACTGCTTTCTCTAGAGACAGGAAAACTGGTGCTCTGAGGAGGATTCCAGCTCAGTAGGAAACACAGTTGATCTTTCTCATTTAATTTAAACAGAAAGGTCATGAAATTTATATCCTATCCGTGTAAGGTGGAGTGAAAGAAGAGAAACTTTGCCTGACCACAGCCTTCTCAGATGAGAACGTCATAATGAAACCTACAACAAATGCATCTGATGCCAGTGAAATAGAAATTCAAGATGATCGTGAAATAAACAAATAGAATATACATTTTATACTACCAGGTTCACCCAACTGGATTTCTTGTAAGAGATACAGACACACCTCTACCATGTCTTAGGCAGAGAATCATAATTAACTTGTATTCATAGCAAGCCTTGACAATTGCTTAAGAGCTTTGGCTGCCCAAAGTAATTTTCACTTTGCAATTTAGACTTTTGTTTGCTTTCCTTAACTAAATTGTTGGGGGTTTTTAATGGTGCAATGGTAGAGGAAATGAGCATCAAAATTCTGAATTAACTGAAACATGCTCAATGAATTATGCCATTAACTCGCTGCAACAGTTAAAGATCCACAGACATAATTTCACCCTCCAGACAATGTATTGAAGCATTATAGCCAAAACCAAAACGTTCTAAGGATGTCTCCCTCTCCCCAGAACATATTCTCTGTGGGTATCTTCTGTGTTGCACAGATGTCTGGAGAGGGCTGAAAATAGTCAACAGCCCTCTACAATTTCCCTGATTTATCTCATCATCTTTGTATGGAACTTCAGGCTGCTGTATGTTAACCTATAGTTATATGGAAAACTGACCATTTGCCCTCCCCTCCTTGGGTTGTGGAGCTTTCCTCCCAGCTCTAGCTAAAGATTTCGGTTCTCAGTTAAGACCACAGGCAACAATAAACACCACGGAACACGAGGCAAATGCAGAATAGTGCCATAAATTTGCCTCGCATTGTGAAGCAGATCCAAAATTCAGATAAAGCACGTGTAGTTTTCTCCAGAAAATGAATCGGTTCACTGTTTGCACCTTGAGTTTGTGCGTGCACATGGACGCAGTTCACTTAAGGTTGAGATCTCCTCGCAGGCAATCTGAATGTACTTCCCCTATATGGCAATATGTGGCAACGTGATTTTGTGAAAGGCTCTGGGCTTTCAGCTCGGAGCGTGCATTTTAACCATTTATGCAACTGCTTTGCCAAATGAAACCCAAAAAGCGGTAGCTGTTTTCTGAAAATCAAGGCGATGCATCTAGAAATGTAAAATGAGCTCTGTGTTGGCTTTTTGGAAATCATACACTAAAGAAAGCATCTGAAGTTTAGGTGATAATTTCTGAATGAACAACTGATTTTTAGCAGCACTGGTATGCATGGAGGAGGGGTCCTATTCAAAAGATAGTTGCTATTTCTGCTTCCCTTGCACTCTAAAGAATGGAGGCTCTTCCCTTTTAGTGTGGGTAACTGCAAATAGATTATTTCTCCTTGCAGTTCTAATCTAAGCACATGGGCATCCTTCCATTCACATTAATGAGTTTTCAATATAATAAAATCATTTTTCTCTGTAACAGAACATAGAGCTCTATCACCTC
>JANHFX010013199.1:0-11809 GCA_027560015.1 Chloroceryle amazona | reverse complement strand
CTTCCATTCACATTAATGAGTTTTCAATATAATAAAATCATTTTTCTCTGTAACAGAACATAGAGCTCTATCACCTCGCAGCAAAGAAATTAAAACAGCCGCTGCACAACCTAGAAGAAAAAGATATTTAAGTTTGGTCTCACTAACTTTAAAATTACCTTGACCTACAGCCCTTACTTCTTTACTACAGGGCCACTGTCAAAATGCGGTGTTACTGAGTTTTTCATCTCTGAAGCTGGTTAGAAATCGAGAAGTGTGTTTCCTGACTGCAAGACTTGCCCCGTGTCTGACCCAGATATTCTACCTCAATACCATCCTCGAGGGAAAAGAAGTAAAATTAAACCCATGACTGCATTATTTTCTCTAATACGGCTGGAGAGCAGCGATGCCAAAGTCTGCTGCGTACCCCGGCGATGCCATTTCAGCCTGTGGAGATTCAAACTTCTTTAGAGAGAAAATTGTGTGTTAACGCATCGAGCCGTGCGTGCATTCCAGCTGTATACAATGCTCTGATACTGTGAGTTTGACCAACATCACTTGTTAGTTTTGACCGGTGAATAACTCGATAGCATTATCTCAATTGGTGCCAAGATTTTGTCAGAGATTTAAGACCTTGAGTGCCAAACTGAAAAAAAAAAAAGAATGTTATCTTAAAAACCTGAATGGCAAGGACGTCACTGATGACTTCTTTTATCAGTGCACTGCTGTGGTCTGTAATAAGCTAGAGATCTTAATATTGGGGTGTTCAGTCAAATATAAAAAAATGAAGTAATTGCCAGCAATCCCTAAACTTGAGCTCCATAAGCTCCAATACAAATCTAACAAAGATGCTCTAAACTTTTGCACTTTTAACATTTAAAGCCAACACATATATTGATAAAGTACCTGGGCATGTGATGGTGGGAGTCCTCTTCTTATATAAACACCAAAAAGAGCATCCTTCCCTAAGGATATGTTGAACTTCAGGAACTGTGGCTGGCTAATATGGATCTGAGACCGCCAAAAAACTCCAGGAGGCACTTCCTGGGTCACCCTGCGGCCGACTTCTGTTTCTCCGCTATCGATGCTGCTATTCCTAGTGACCCATGGCCCTAGAAAACAAAAGCAGATGTAAATCGAGTGAGCTAACTGGTTTTAATACAAGTATTTTTATTCATTCGAGATGAACCTCTGTGGCAATGTAACTTCGGTGCAAGCTGCCTGCCATTTCAATCACAATTAAGTGCCTACTAATTTCCCTGTGCTCTTTTCACAGTTGCATCTTGTACACAACCAGAATATATATGAAAAAAAAAAACAAACAACAAAATTGTCATAAAGCTGATTGCAAATTTATTATATAAAACAATGTTAGTAAAAAGTAGCCCATAAACTCCAGGTCATGGACAAGAGAAGAAATGACAGAAGAGATGAAATGCAGAGGGAAGGATTTAGAGGACAGGTTTTGTACTCTAACATGCATCTTCTCCTTCCTGAAAGAAACAAAGTTCAACTCAATATGCTGCCTTTTAAGCTCTCTCTGCCCGAAGCAGGGACTGTCTACATCTTTCCCCCTTGTGCTGTGCTTAGTTAAAATCCATGATTGGATCGCATTATTGAAGACAAGATACAAGACCTTTCTGTTAAGAGTGCTCTGGCTTCCAGCCCGTGAAATACTCAACCTTTACAACACTGTGCAAACCCCTTCTGTTCTCAGCTGAACAGGACGGTTCTGAGTCTACGTGCATTTCAAACACAGAGTGGGATACGTGAAGAGTTAGTTTAGCTACAGTATGTAGCAACGTTTGGTTTTGTGTCCACATTCCCAAACAACATGGTGAGAAACCGTTTTAGTAGCATTACAACAGACACTATGAAATCAGAAAATCACAGAAAATATCTGTTAACCATCACGGAAATTCAAAGCTATCATTAATATCACTATTAATACACACTGGATGGTAGTGATACAGCCTGACAGCACTTGTTAAAAGCTCAATGTTTGCTTCATGTTTTTTTCATGTGTAATGCTATTTTCAATAAATGTCAAGTTACTTTTGAAATATATTCCAGCACTGTATGAATGTAACAGGATGGCACAGAATGACAATATAATTCCAGCAGGTAAGTACATAACAGCTTTTCTGTCTTGACTATCTTTAATTGAGAGAGCTGCAATAGCATGGTTTCAATTATAGATTCCAAATTATCTATGTTAGCAGCACTTACACTTGAACATAATGAAACAGATATTATGTTGGCAGTGTTTTGAAATGGTAGAAGAATGCTCTGAATACCAACTGCTACACAGTTTTTTCTGACAACTTGTTTGTTTTTTCATTTTCGATGTTAATGGGTCTACAATAACATCACAGCACTAAGAAACAAAGAAAGCAGAAGCAGCTGCAAAGAAAAGAAAAATGGCTGAGAACACCAAGCAGCGTGCCCTCAGAACTGCCCAAGAACACAGGTATCAGCCAGATTCAAACAGGTACTGTTTCATAAAAACTCCACGATTTCATTTCTGCTGGATTACTGCAACAGAGGCTCTCTCAGAGTTCCCACCTCACTGAAGGCAGGCAGCATCTCGCTACAACCGAAGTTAGTCCCGACCCCCACGGACAGGAAAGCCAGGTACAGAGCACATTAAATCACCTGCTGGATGCTATACTGGAATTACTGGCAGAGCTGGGAACTCGCCGCAAGACCGAGGGCTCCTTCGAGCACATTACACTCATTCCTTTCACAATTCCACGGATGGAAACAATTGAACTTTTTTCAAAATTCTTAAAGCGTTCTGTAAATGATTTCTTTGGAAGCTGACTGTGCATAATTAAATGGACATCAACTCTAACTAATCTGAGAACAAACTCCTTGACACGCTGTTAAGAATCTTGCTTGTCAGGATCAGTAAGTATATATCATAGAAAGTTAGGGGTTGGAAGGGACCTCTGGAGATCATCGAGTCCAACCCCTCTGCCAGAGCAGGGTCACCCAGGGCAGCCCACACAGAAACAGATCCAGGTGGGTCTTGAAATTGTCCAGAGGAGACTCCACAACCTCTCTGGGCAGCCTGGGCCAGGCTCCAGCACCCTCACAGTAAAGAGGTTCCTCCTCATGTAGAGGTGGAACCTTCTATGCCCAAGTTTATATGCATAATTCCTTGTGCTATTGCTGGGCATTACAGAGAAGAGTCTGGCTCCTTCCATTTGACACTCACCCTTCAGATACTTATAGACATTAATAAGGTCCCCTCTCAGTCTTTTCCTCTCAAGACCAAACAGCCCCAGGTCCCTTGGTGTTTCTTCGTAGGAGAGATGCTCAAGTCCTTTAATCATCCTCATAGCTTTCCATTGGACTCTCTCCCACAGATCCCTGTCTCTCTACTACAGTCAAAGTGAACCAGCCACAGAAAAAGCTGCTTGCAGGCAGTGTCACAATAGGCATTATTAGTACTACAATTAAAGCTGCAGAAGTAGTAAAGGTGGGAAGATGAACAGAGTGGTGCCTCTTCCAGTATTCCAAGTCTACAGACTCTTTGTGCTCAGTGAATTATCCACATTACATATTTTTTCACTTTTTGGTTGACTTCATGCCCACAGCAAAGCTGCTCCGGTCCACGGAAGCTAGTGCGAATCTTTGACCTAAAGCCCACTCTAGTTGGTTAGTATCATCTATTTCTGAAATGCACAGTGAAATGGGCAGGAATCTGCAATGTAGATCTGTCTGAAATCAGTACCTGTATCGATGCTATGAAGTACTGAAATGGCTACTAATACATCAATACCTTACGCCCCAGATTAACATCTGGGAAAATGATTCTTGTCGGAATACTTGAAGAAGCGATGTGGTGTTAGAATGCCCTCACGCATGCATCTGCTTTACAAATTCCTGAGTCGCCTGTCTGTCCTCTACATCAAACAGAAATGATACTGAGCATTGCTCCAGCCACTGTACCTCACTTCTAGCCAGCACAGCAAGCTCGCTGAGCATGTAAATGGTAAGGCAGCCACAGTCTCTGCTGGAGACCATGGCTTCACGGGCTATTAAAGCAGCTCCAAAACACCACCAGCGATGACTTCTGCTAATTGTACTGCTTCCCAGTCTGCTGAGTATATATTCCCTACAATAACAACTCTGAAAATAAATTTAATTCTTATGGAGCCTCAAGTTTTAGTATTTCTGGTTGAATTTAACCTTAGCCTCCTTTGGTTTTCCAAAATTCTCTTTTGCAATTTTAGATCTGGGAAAGGGCGTTTTTCAGGAGTCGAGAATCCTCAAATGCATCAATTAAGCCAAAAAGAGAATATTCCAGTCATCAGGAGAAGCAAAGTTACATTCACACCTCTTCATCATGCACCTCACAGGAAATAAAATATACTCGATGTCACCCTACCAAAAAAAAAAAAAGTAGAAAAAGACCACTCATTTAAATTTCTCATGGAAATTTCAAAGCTGTTAGCTTTAAAAAATGGTGAAAACTGACAATTGAATTTGTAATTAACAATCAGCCTCGAGACATGACTCAGGTTTCTAATACTGAAGCCTTTCAGTGCAGTTTGGCATTATCTTCAGAAGCACCTCCCCACAGATGCTCTTTTTTTTGCTCTACAACATAAATGACCTGGTTTCCAGCTGTCCAAACCACTCCTGGAACATTTCAGTGTCTCAAGAACATCTACCTAGGAAGAGAACTGCAATAGCTGCAGGCGTTGAACACAGCAGAGAATTTTAAGAGCAGATAAGCAACTACCACAAGTGATCAAGACGTACTTAACCTACAACGAAGAATGGAACGGATGGATGACCCTCATTTTCAAGCCTGTATTTCTGCAGTATGGCATCTCTCTGCTCTAGATCCAGCCTGTGCCACGTCTGTGAGAAACAGCGGCTGCCTCACCTCCGGTGTGCTGAAAGGGATCCTTTTTTTTGCTATTAAGAGCTTAATACATAACATCCTCTTTTTAAGGCTCTCTATTACAGTGCTGAAATAACACAATTTAGAAATGCTTGAAGTTGTACTCAAATAGGAGTTCTCTATTTGAAGTTCAACTAATAACTTACAAAGTTTTAAGTCCAGCAAGCTGTCAGAGCTCTCGAGATTATGCATTACTGACTCATACTCTCCTAAATTCCAGACGAGTTATTCCTGTTGGTATGAGATGCAAAACTAGTAAGAGCATCCTAGTTCTGCTCCTTGCTTTGACACAGCCAGTACATGAATTAGTCGTGACCCTGACGTTCTCAGATGACTACTTGTAAAAGAGAAATATTAAGAGCAGCCTATCAAAAGTCTCACCTTGACGATGAGCACAAAAATACTACAGGAGGTCTGTCAACATTGGCTGCTTCGTGTTCATTCTCCCCCGGGTTAGAAATACAGAAAGGAAATGCAAAGTAGGTATGACCACTAAACCTCTTTTCTTAGTTAATAGGCTTAGGTTTTTGGGGGTTTTTTTAACCTGAAAAGCAGGTGCCTGCCTTTTTCTGCACTAACAGCTTCATTTATAAAGTCTATCTCTAGAGACTATTAAAAGTAAACTTTTTGTTACAGCTCCCTTCAGTCTTCACCTCCTAATGTAGAGAATCTATCTTGCTGCCTGCCTCAGTCCCCTCCAGCTATTTTTAGAAGCTTTTCCATTTTGATGGACCACTACAGATCACATTCCAAGAACATTAACTACATTTAAGTGAAGCTACAGATGTGACAAACTGACAAATCTGGGACGACAGACTAACCCAAACAACTCGCACTACTGCGAACAAATAAATCCCAGTATCATTTTTTTCTGCTGTGGGTGGGTGACTGCTTTAGAGTTTTGTCTATCTCAGAACCCCATGGATGCTTGATTTTGTTATTTATTTATTTTTTGTGCTTTCCTCCCTATAAATATCTCCAAAACAGAGTTTTAAAAGCATACTACTTCATCTTACCCAGGGGAGCCATTTCCATCACTCAGTCAAACATATATTTATCAACTAAATAACACTTACTCATTTAAACCGCTGTGTTATTTACCCAGCTGAATTACTATTTTGGCATATACATTTGAAAAGACTGTTTTAGCACTCAAGTATATTTGCCTTTGAAGCTATCAAACGGGCATGACAACAGCAATGCAAACTCCCCCTGCTAACTTGTCAGCAGGCCTCATCTTTGAGCTGGAGGTCACTTTCAAGGTGGCAGCTGATAGGACATGCCCAGTCAACCTTTAATTTAACTGATGTCAAGCAGTGGCAGCTACGGAGGCAGAACTGTATCTACACTGAAACCAGATATACTGGAGCATTTATTACAGGCTCCTCTCCCATACTGTAGCTAAAATTGAAAAATAAATATGAAATCTGGCTACCAGCAGTGTCACGCTACAGACATCACATTTAAATAGCAATTAACTCCAGTGCTTTGACTGTGTGCCTTTATAAGGGTGATGACTGTAAATTGCATCTTGATAGCGCTCTTGAAAAATATCTAGCAGAATAACCATTCCAACAGATCCATAAGGAACTACCAAGATAATCTGGACAACTTCAAATCAAGGAATACATATCACCAGTGTTGGTTTGAAAGAATTCTCTCTCTCTTCTCTTCCTGCACCTTTGCATTCCTTAGAAATCACTGCTTCAGACACAGTTCTCCTTACCTATGTACCTAACTTATTTTTCCTGCTGTTGCTTGCTATATAGTTAGGGATTTTTGCAGATGACTCGGAATTCCAAAAACATTTATGAGACAGCAGTGTAAAGGAAACCATTCAATACAAAAATGCACTCCACTGACTTCTTAACATGTGGGAATTACTCTGGTCCTCAAGGACAGCTTGATTTTTTTCCCTCCGGTAAATTCGCTACTTACATGGCCACACATTTCTTATTGTTTCAGAAAGCCAAACAAAAAAGTCTAGACAAATGCCTTCAGTGGAAAAATCAGTCCTGTGCACTATTACCACACTGATCGCTTTCTGTACAAGCCTATGCTTCAAAATACCTCCTCCTAATACCTAAGTGCCCTAGGAGCCATGTGAAAACAGATTCTTTTTGAAATGTGTACAGTAAGATTGACTGCCGATACAAAACAAATTCCCCCAGCTACAATGAAGTAAAAAGCCAGGAAATGAGAGTTTGCCTGGAGAAGCTGCTATGACACATCTTGAACTTCAGTTATGCCGAAGATCCTGAGGTACTAATGAGCTCTACTTTGTGAGGAGGAAGGAAGCTTATGAATTTGTATGAGCTTTCAGGAGTCCGACAAAACAGCTTCTGAAACAAAATCAAAATCTCAGGTTTTCTGGGCAGGATCCTGTATTTCCACTGTGCTGAAAGGAAAGGAATTCTGCAAAGAGAGCATCTGCTTAAGAGCACTGCTCTGGCTCAGCGGCAGTCAAACAATCTGGCCTTGCAGGTGGAATTAAGAAACGTGCCTTAATACCCTGATACACCTAAAAATTTGGGCATATCTTCGTATTCATGTGGAAAGGGCTTGACAAGATTCATAGTTTTCAGAATGAAAACCAAATTGTAACAAATAAAATTAAGATCTGTTAGTTCACCGCATTTCACAAAGAACAAATAGGTACCGGCTTCAATTTCTACATCAACCCAACAATCATCTCTCATCGGACAGAATGCACTTCATCAGCTAACTTTAAACACAGCAACTCCCTACCACCATCGACACAATGCCAAAAATAAAACTCCTGTGCTGTTGAACCTGGCCAAACGTTTTGCTTTCACTAGGACAGCCCTAGAGCCTGGTGAATTTCCAGAAGACCTTCAGAGCGTCCATATTCACACTTCTGCTTGCTAACGTGTTAATTAAGACCTACATTACATTAGCCACATAACTACTTAATAAGATTAATCCACCTGGAAAATGACGGCACGTCTTGATTAAATTGAATGAAGGTAAGGGAAGTGACATTTAAAATACATTGATTGTTATTGCACTTTGATCATCTGTTTCAAAGCGTCTGAAAGGAAGTAGTGAAACCCAAAAGATTCATGTTGTTTACACAGGTAATGAGGTATGAGTTTCTCATCTTTTTATCTTTCGCAACACCACAAAGAGTTCCCTTCAGTTGTTGCCGAGTCCTTCGGTGTCTGAGGAGCAGGATTAGGTTGCCACAGGAACACAGCTGGGGCAGCACCAGTGTCTCAGGCAGTCAGGTCAGGGCTTGTTTGCATCGGAATCCCAACGCATCAATATGTAAGGGTGGCAAATCTCCCTGTTAAATAATTTTGTTATTCCTTTAGTGTTGCTGCCTACTGTATTGCTAATAAAGTACCTTAAAATACAGTACCAAAAAATAATCGTTTCTGTGTGCACACCAAAATGTGACTGGAAGCTGCAGCATGGGGGAGAGGTCTCAACATCACTTGGAGAGAGCTCAATACAACTTATAGACAGCTTTACAATGCCTGCTGACTTTAGCTTCCCATATTTATTCAACACAAATTTTCTCTAAATTAGCAGAAATCCCCCTCTCATCTCAATCAAGATGTTGTCACATTTAACAGCAAATTTAACTTCTTTCATTTCATTATTGCCATTACATTTCCAGTGCTGACTTTGACAACTGGAAACAAGTATTTTTTTCACGACATTTCAACACTTCACCATTTAACTAACTGTAATTGTCTTTTCAAAATCCACACACTGGGGTAAAACACTGAAATAGCTGAACGTGAACCTGGATCGAGCTGGTTGGTCCAACGAGATGCAGACTCTGGATTACACGAGTATGAAAACAAAACCTCAAATCTACCTTTTCCAATTGGTCGGTGTACTTATGGTAACTGAAGTGACCTTTCAGCTCCACAGTCCTTGACCATTATTATCTTTGGTGTCTTTTAAAATGTGGCTTTCTAGGATCAGACACCACAACCTCTGTGGTGTTTTTCAGCTTTACAGAACCTTACTAAAGCAAAGAAGATAACAAAATACCAAGTCAGTTTTGAACTAGTAGTAATAAAAAATTGGCTAAATTTGTGAGCACACCAAAGCTAATGTGCCATAAACAGAAAAACTCTACACCAAAGCATTCTTTACTTGGATTTGCAGCTGGAATAAATTTGGACATTCCCACATAAATGGTAGCTTCTCTCAGTTGTCCTTTGAAAGTTGATTTTTATAGTATATTCTGTCAATTAGAAAGGAAACAGCACATAGATAGTCACATATTTTATGGAAATGTCTGTTTACCCTACTACAGAATTTTAAATGTAGAATCTATTTTTGGCATAGATGAACTGAATCTGGGCACACAAAAATCCCGCAAGGTCACCTACCTCACTCCTTTGTGAAGCAGCAATTATTCCCAAACATGTTTGGTGTTTTTTTTCCCCCCTAATTTAGATTTATTACACCAAATTCTAACGTTATCCTTATGCAACTGTAAGAGACAAATGGGCTTCACTCTCAGAAAGGTTTTAATTAATGTCATTACCATCAACCACCATTCCACGATTCCGTGGCATTGCCACCTTTCTGGATTTTATCTGCCCTGAAGGGATACTACCTTATTATTTGTGTTAAGAAAGGATTTTTTCTTTATTTTTCCCCTCTGAATCTAAATTCCTAGATCAGCGTAACTTCCACAGCCAAAAGGCAAAACCAAAAAGCTTTTTTTTTTTTTACGGTCAGGGCATGGTGGACTTCACTTGCAGTTCTACAGCAGCACTGAGCATTCTCCTACCCACTGCACTCCCCGACTCCTCTCAGACACCTCTAGTATTGTAGTGTAGCGAGATGTAGCGTGGAATTACAAAACCCCTGCAACTATGTTATCTTAACAGTGACCTTTGTTTTCATTCAGATAGAAAAATGCAGTAATAAAGTAATTTATGTTCCTCTGAAATTGCAGTTTTATTATTTCATACCAGAATTTACTCTCTTAAGAATGAACAAGATCAAACTGAAGTATCTGTCGGGGTTTTTGTTTTTTTTTTTCCTCCTCCTTTCAAATTGCTCCACTTTAAAATGCCTCGCTTGCTGAGTAGGCACAGCTTGCATTTAAGTGGCCGTTCTCAGTCTAGGGGTTAAAGGTTTCTTTGGGAGACCCATGTTTTGAAAAGAATGGCTTCATCCTGAGTTGTGTCAATTATAGAAAGGTCACTCTCCACAGCCAGAGACCTGAGCTCTGAAACGGTTGTTGTGTTAAAAGCTGTCAGAGGCTTTGCTAAAAACTGCTGGGATAGCAATATTAACTTGGGCATAATAAAAGGAAAGGTGAGAGAGAAAAACTTTTCACCCTTCCCTGCTATAAGAATTTGTCTTTTAGATATTCCTTGTGTTCATCCAAACCTGTCATTCATACTATTCCACTGTGGAAGATAACTTGTCTAAATATTGTTCTCCCTCCTTCCCCCAGATTATCAACATTTCAGCAACCTTCTACAAAATGTCAGAAGAAGTAGTAAACTTTTCCATTGTGCTCCGAGGAAAGCTAAGTGCAGCAATTTAAGACATAACTAGCAGTTCTGTCTCCTTGTCTCCTCTACAGGAGGTTACCACTCCCAAAACAGCCTGTATCTCAGCCTCTTCCAATCCGCAAAGCTAATTAGAGTGGGGCTGGGATAAACTGCCAGAATTTGCACTCCAGTGCCCTAGGCAGATGAGCACATTCCAACTCAACAATCCTGCTGCCCTATATTTGCAAAGAGATGGCAACAAAAAGCTGCAGGGGAGGGAATTCGGGAACGTGTTAAACGCTGCAGTTGTCTGCTAAGTGACCATAATTGCAGACCTGAGCTCTTCAGGTTCCTGCCTCAAACCATAGGGTCTCTCACCTGTGCACAATCTGGAAGAAGATCAGCAGTAATATGAACATTCTGCCTCGTACTTGGGGATGTGCTGTTCATCCAGTTTGACCTACAGTGCAGGCAGAGATGAAAGCCGAGCCAGCAAAATAGCTTTTTGCTACCACTAGGATGTGGGATTTGGGGGGAAGGAGGGAGCCCAAATTAGCACCTCCACACAACAAGTGAAGAACCTGAGGTGCAGCAGCATTGCTTACTGAAAACGGAAGCTAATCCATGGAAGGATCTGCCACACCAAAGAACAAGTCACATTCCTTGCCCAACTCTATTTTAATTGTTGTTGGTTTTTTTTTTTCCTAATAAATCCAAGGCAAGTATCCTGTGTTAGGGTCTGTTTCTAACACTTGCCTTGGCAAGCAGCGAGTTTAACACGAGCCACAGGTCCTGAGAGGAAGATGCTGCTGACCAACAGCCCTTCTGCTTCAGTCACCCCATCCCACCACCTTCCCAGTACACTAAGGTCTGTGAGGTGCTTTGACCAATTGAAATGTTCTGTTCTGTCTTATCCTAATTTTTCTAATAACCAGGGAAAGCCTTATTGCACTGTAGCAAAGAAAACACCTGAACCTCAGCCTTAAAAATGTTTGATATATCAAAATCCTTTCCATGACATGTACTTTCTCTGTATTTTTAATATTTGCTCTCTGTTGAACAAAGTATTTTTGTTTCTAGATTTTTCCCCATTCCCTAGTCTCTGTTATCCTTCACTGCAACATCCTTTTTCGAGGGGAGAAAAAGAATCCATTGGTCGCCTACCCTGCTCATACTAACACGGGACAGATTATTCCCTATGGGTCACATCCCGACGTCCTTGATGGTTTCTATTAAAAGCCAAAGCTCTTGACTCCTCTCCAGCAGCACAAGGCACTTCCACCAGGGTACACCTGGAAGGTCACCGGTGTGCGCTGTGACCCAGCCCGGGACACCTGGCCAGTGCTCGATTATCCGACCGAGCCCTCCTCCAGTAGCGTCTGCGGGGCGGGATGCTCGAGGCGGGGGCGGGATGCTCGAG
>JANHFX010013198.1:0-25458 GCA_027560015.1 Chloroceryle amazona | reverse complement strand
TGCTCATGTCCAGCTTCTCATCTACCAGCACCCCCAAGTCCTTTTCTGCAGGGCTGCTCTCTATTGCCTCTTCCCCAGTCTTGTATTGATAGTGGGGGTTGTTCTGGCCCAGGTGCAGGACCCTGCACTTGCTCTTGTTGAACCTCATGAGGTTCACCTGGGCCCACCTCTCCAACTTCTCCAGGTCCCTCTGGATGACATCCTGTCCCTCTGGTGTATGGACAACACCACTCAGCTTGGTGTCATCCACAAACTTGCTGATGGTGGACTCGATTCCACTGTCTATGTCACTCATAAAAATGTCAAGACAGGCCCCAGTATGGACCCCTGAGGGACACCTCTTGTCACTGCTCTTCATCTGGACTTTGAGCCATTGAAAGAACAGAAACTTTTTTTTTTTGTTAACCTTCCCTGCATTTCATTTTGCAGTCCATTTGTTCATTAATATACTGAATTCTCATGCTACTACTGTCCATGCAACAGGCTTGTCCATTTATTAACTGCATGGGACAGGTTTTCAACTGGATTACAATCTCACAGACAAGCAACATCAGTGAAATGGTACTAATTTACGCCTTTATCTGTATGACAGGTGTTTAGCTGGTGCAGAATCAAAATGTACGGTTCAAATATCCTTCCAACCTCTCCATTGTGCTATGAGCTGGTGTCTAAATGTGACAGAATTAGATGTTTTGGGGAAAGGACAGTGCAAGTAGTACTGAGTTATTTAGAAAAAGCTTAAATACACTTTCTGTGTCACATAACATGGGAAAAGGTTCAATTTAAAGGAGCTTTGGGAAAGAAAGGAGCTTTCCACAGTGGCCAGGTGTCGTCAAGAGGTATGAGCAGGAATAAGAGGCCTGTAAATAGATGTGCAAGATTAGAAATGGATCCAGCCTTAGAAATGGACTGTTGACAATTTAGGCATGAACATAGCAGAAAATAGGACAAGATTCCTTCTCAGAACAGGACAAGATTCCTTCTCAGAATTTAGGCATCAGATCTGTGCAAAGACAGGAGGAAAGAGTCTTACCCATGTCTGCCATGCCAGGGCTGCTTTCTGGAGAAATGAACTTGTGGTCATCCAGCCAGTGAGTTTTGGGTTGTGGATCTGTGTAGCTGCAGCAGCAGCAGCTCAACTCTTGACTCTCATGCTGGCCAACTTCGTCCCTATTTTCAGACAGCCTTCAGCTTTGCTTTCCCTGCAGGTTTGCAAGGAATTGCATGCTCAGCAACTTGCTGAGTTCTCTCTCAAAGTAATTTTACCTGTTGCTCTTCTTAAAGGGGAAATTATTTTCTCCTCCAGTGTTTTTTTAAGGCATGGTATAGTGTCTGGCATGTTGGGAAGGGGGTGATGTCTGGGTGGAACAGGGCCACCTTGTGCAATATTTTGGCTCTTCTAGAATAGGGAGCATTATGCCCGGCATGGTATTGCATAACCCAAAGGTACCATTGGCCAGTGAAACTTCACATCTCTGCCAAGCAAACCTGTTTCTTTCAGCTGTTTTTGTTTGCTGCCTCATTTTATAGCCCTGGGGGAGAGGCATCTATGTTGACGAGATCTGAGATTCCACAGGGAAACTCTGTCCTCCTGAGGCTCCAAAGGGTGGGCCTTTATCATAATCATATTATTAATGATATTAATTTCTGGTCTGACAAAAAGATCTCATACTGTAAGATTTTGGCAGTTCAGATGATGTGAATTATCAGGTATCATAGATACTAAACTATTCTAAATCTGGAGCTCTCCCCGCATTTTTGTAAATAAAAAAAGGACATGTTTCAAAACTTAATAGGAATACGTGTAGAACTGCATAACTGATTCAACCCAAATGTTCTCAAAGAGCCATCTAAAAGCTACAGGTATATAAGCGTAAAAGGTTTCTAGAATTCTGGAAAAGCAGTAAAAATGTCAATTGCTGACATCCTTTGCATCTTAGAAGGCTGAAACTGGTTTGCTCTAGCTCCTTTTTAAATTATAGACAAAAGTAATCTCATCATTGCAGTATAAATTGCCTTTTAATATGAAATATCCAAGAAGTGGTTTATCCTTAAGTTCATGAAGCTCATTTGCTCTTCTCAAATGGAAGGCAACATTGCATACTGACTGGATATCTTATTTTCTGCATGTATTATTTGTGCTGAGGACGGTTCATAATGAAATGTGATATTGTAACTGATAGCAAAACAATGCAGGAGACCAAAATTACCACATGTATCACAACATCCCATTTTAAAGTTACTGATGAGTAATCATCATAATCTAGAGTATTGTGTCCAGTTCTGGGCTCCCCAGTTCAAAGAGGGACATAGAACTGCTTGAGAGAGTCTAGCGTGGGGCTACAAAGATGATTAAGGGAACATCTCTCTTATGAGGAAAGACTGAGGAAGCTGGGGCTTTCTAGCCTGGAGAAAAGAAGACTGAGGGGTGATTTGATCAATGTTTATAAATATATAAAGGGTGAGTGCTGGGAGGATGGAGCCAGGCTCTTCTCGGTGATGCCTGATGATAGGACAAGGGGTAATGGGTGGAAGCTGAGGCATAGGAAGTTTCACAGAAGCATAAGGAGAAATTTTTTCACAGTTAGGGTGACAGAACACTAGAACAGGTTGCCCAGGGGAGTTGTGGAGTCTCCCTCTCTGGAGATGTTCAAGACCCTCCTGGATGCGATCCTGTGTGACCTAGTGTAGGTGATCCTGCTCTGGCAGAGGGGTTGGACTAGATGACCTTTTGAGGTCCCTTCCAGCCCTTACCATTCTATGATTCTCTGATGAACTTGTTTCTTTACTCCATTTAAAAAATAACATTATAATATTTACCTTCTGGTCAGTTGAATAGTTCAGAAGTAATTCATTCCAAAAACGGCTTCACTGACCCTTGTTGGTTGGCTTCTAGTGCAGTAATGTGCTCTCTAGAGTCTGTTCCTTTATAGCTATTGCCAAATATTATTTCATTTTTTTGAGTGTATGTTCAAAACAGCAGTTAGCAGTAAATCAGGAAAAGTTCGATCACATCTGTAATTAATATCCCAGGTTGTTTCTTGGGAATGAGCTCTTTTATAATTGATTTTTCTTTAGAATTTGTTTTTTTAAGATCTAACTTACCTTTTTTTAAGGCTTTAGTGGTGTAAGAACCCTCCTCCCTCCAAAACACCCTCACAGATTGGTGACACATAGCAGCAGAATAAAATCTCTCCTTTTGTTCTGCTTTCTACTTATTCTGAGCTTGGAACCAGTTGCAGAAAAAAAAAGGGGGTAAGATGTCAATGAAAATAAACACTCACAAGACTTTCCATTGCGGTTTCAGTCTCTGATGTTGCCCATCTGTTTCTCTGTCAGTTCTGGTACACTGACACTTAGCAAGCCTGTCCTGTCCTTTTGACAGTTCTTTGTGGGATTTCACACTGAAGTTGTTGCTTCGTCTGAAAATCAGATGGCTCAGTAGATAGGAGGGTTCCTAAAAATGTTGTGTGCTTGGCATTTGCTATTTGTTTAGCTGAAACCGTGCGCAGGAAAGCTGGTAGGAGACCTGGATAGAGGTGCTGAACAGCTGGGAATTTCTCCTCAAGTAGTCTGTCTGCATGTATACCTGCTGTTTGTATTCATATCTGCTGTTTCAGAAATTAATGTTTCTGAAGGGGAATGGCCACATTTTCCTCAAAGTTTTCCAAGGGTAGTTTTATGCATGGCAGTGCTAAAGGCTTTTAAACATTCATGTGGAGCACAGAGTTGAGGCGGTCAGCACAGCAAAGAAAGATCTCATTTTTTATCCTTTCAGTATCTCCTAATAGCATTTGAAACTGTGGTTTATCATATTGAGATACTTTTCTTACCAAGAAAGTTATGATTCTGCTGTATTTTTAGACAGCCAGCACTGGACAGTTTACTCATGCTATGCATTTATGGTAATTCTCAGAGGACATTTATTATTTGGAAAGCAGAGTTCCATATAGGATGAGGAATTCTTACTACAATTAGTTCCCAAACTAATGTATCACTATTTAATTAGATCCAGATTTGTTGGCCTACATCTTCTGTACAAGAAATGAATTTTCTTTTTTCTTATCTGTACTGGCATCTAGGACTCAGATGCCTGCTTGTATCAGTTTAAATGCCTGTGCATGAAACCACACATGGATTTGCAAAGTCACAGGGCTTTTTTTTTGTTACCCTGACTGTCCCAGAAAAGAATGAAAGGGACAAATTTGGATAATGTCTTGATAAAGTGTGAAGGTGGGTCATCTGCTGGACTTTTTCATAGAGTGGATACAGAATTAGGGAGAATAAAAGGAGATAAGGGTATGAGAGTGAAGACACCCCTTGGATTTTCTTTACTCTCTTGTTATTGAACAGTGAAAATGTAAGAGACCATCTAACTGCCTCAACATAGCAGATGAAATACTTGCTATATTTTAACTTATTTTTCTGGTCTACCTGTCTACAAACCCAAATGTAAGCATGTAGATATTGATTCTCAATACATTTCTGTCTACACTGCATTTATTGGCATATTTATCTTAATTTTTGGTTATTTACATTGGCTGGAAGAGTAGGTGATTTCACAGCATGCATACCTTAAATGCAGGCTATTTTAAGTACCTAAGTCCTTAATATAAGTAATACAGTCTTCTGAAGTAGAAAAGAGTTGATGGATGTGGGATCTCCTTTCTTAGTGTGTTTTGGAAGTCTAACACAGGTCTGAAATACAATTTATTTCTTTGGATTTCCTATCTCTGAAGGAATGGGAAAATTCACTTACAAAGCTTCTATTATGTCTCTGCAGGATATGTACTGTAACCAAGATGCTTATATACTGTGGCAGCAGTAAGTCTAAACAATGTTCAATGTGTTCAGTGTCTTATTTTTAGCCATGAAAGTGCTCTTTAAATATCCAGCATTCTTCATGTTGGCCTAATGAATTGTCTGCTGTTTGTTGTTGCTGCCCCCCACTTACGGTCAGTCATAATTCATCCCCCCCAAATATCTGAAAGTGGTTTCAGGTTCTAAAAATTCATAGATCCTTTCTGCATTTTTAAAAATTTCAATTAAAATATTCTGAAAAGAGGGAGGACATCTCATCATTGCACTATGCACATGATGTTTGCTAGGAAATTGGTACAGTGTGTGAATAAGGATCAAATATAGAGACATAAAACCTGCTTAAATCATTAGCCTGAAGCAGCATATGTAGAAATTAGACTTTGTTGGAGGTGATGGTAGCAATCTCCAGGTACAGTTACCTCAAGATACACCTGCTGTGGAGAAGGCTGGGGCAGGCAGTGACACCATGGGGCTTGGTAACCTCAGAAAACTTCTTCCATCCTCTGTTCCTCTGGTTGCTTCAGCAGCCTGATCTTGATGGAGAGTGGCCAGCTTCTCTGGGAAGTGCTGATCTGGGAGACCAAGTACACAAGAGATGCAGCAGACCAGAAAATAAACAAGTAAATAAAAATGCTGCAAAGGTTTCTCATAAGCAAATTATTTTTTCTGAGTTTCTATATGCTCAGATCTGTAGGATTTTTGTCAAGTTAGTTGTAGCAATTGACTACATAAAAAAGACCCTGAATAGTTTTTTTTATGACAAAAACATGTTTCAAATAATTTAAGTATTTGTAGTTAAGGCTATAAAGATATTAAAGACTTTGCCGAAAAACAAGCACTATAAAAAAAAGAGCACAAGAAAGCCAGAATATTCAAATGTGAGCTCAAACTTGTGGAAATACTTTGTGAGGAGTTGAGAGTGTATAAAACATGTTAAGTTTGGCTTCCAGTGTCACCTCAGATTGCTCTTTTGAGATAAGCTGATAGCTATGTTGGTTTTTAGATGTTTGTCAGCTTTATTTTTTTCTTTTTTTTTACTTCTCAAAATATAAACACCTGTAGCATCTGTAAAAATCCATGAAACTTTTCTGGCTGATTTCACGGGGGTTTGGGTCAGGTTAATCTATAATTTTGGAGAAGGAGTTCTAGAGCCAGAGTTATCTCTAATTACATAGCTGGTAGATGGAAATTGTAAACAGCAGCAGTTACATGAGGATCGGCTCTTACGATGTGGAAAGAACAATTGTCTCTTGACAGGCAAGGGAAACATGAGAGATGGGAGGGAAAATCTGGTGGGAAGAAGAGTGATTTCTGCTGATGCACTTCTCTGCAGAGAGAAGTCAGGAGTTTCTTATGCAGCCTTTGAATACAGAAAAAGTGCCTCATAATGTTGGGCACCTTAGTTTTGCAATGGTTATTACACTGACACACTGAGTTTTAGAAAATACTGTATACTGTCCCTCTGAAAATTTGTGCCTTTCAAGTATCTTCCTGTTGGACATCCAAAGTAGGAAGCTGTTCAAAATCACTAGTCAGTTTTGAAAATCTTGCCAATCAAATGTATTAAATAATACAACTGGAATGAAAAAAAGCCCTACAATATGTGAATATGAGACTCTGTGTAAATTTTAAAGAATTATAGAGTCATTTTTGCTTTAAAAACAAGAGTTATTTTCCTATTTGTTATGGTTATAGGAATGGTAGAAAAAAAAAAATTACATTTACAGAAGTTCAGAATTCAGATTAATTAAGAAAAGCTCAAAGAAAACCCTGTCTCCCTGGCAGTGTATGTATGACACTGGGCTCTGTGTCAGGAAAACACACCCAAATTAGGTAGGCATACCTGTTTGCTGAAGACTCCAGCTTGTATTTGTGTCAGCTGTTAAATGGTAAAGCTATTTCTGTCATGTTTTAAGTAGCATGGGTCGTCTAAACATGTTCAATAGGTCTACTGACCTTTTCCTGAGTAATGGAAAACTTTCAGCTGTGCCAGTGCAGTTTATTTATACCAATATTATTTACAGGCCTTGCTCTCCTTGCTACTGCTTCTTTGAACTGTCCTTGAATGAAAAAGAAATGTGTCAGGTTTTCAATACCATTAAAATGGCTATAAACAGTCTTAAAATTAGAAATATGTCCTTAGCCATGCTGACTTGAGCTGATGGCTGTGCCTTCAGCCACTGTTGCTTCTATGGTGGACTGAGAGATAATCTATGGAACGGTTCTGCATCAAAACCACCAATCGGTACTCTAAAGCAAGTACTCAATAATTTGAAGAGAAAGGTTTTGAAATTCATATTCATCTATTTGCAGTCCAGCTGATTTTTATGAACGTACTACGGGCTGTCCATTTATTGTGGAACATCATGGATATTGGTTATGGAGGATTCCAAGAAGCAGTATACATGTGGTGACTGCTGAAAGTCCCTCAGAAGAAGGCAGAGAAGTTGTGGGTTACTGGAGAGTTAGAATAACAAGAAGCACGATAACTCACAAATGACTAAAAAAGACAGTTTTGTGAAGAGAATTTTTAACAGATAGTTCAACCTTTTAATTATTCCCTTTGAATGCTGAGTATGTATCATTTGAAACCTATCTCCCCACTCCAGATTTTAAACAGTATTTAACTCATTCAAGCACTGAAAACAATGTGATGGTGTAATTTGGGTTAACTGTAAAAGCGACCAGAGCTGAGGATCATCAGTGTAGAGAAGGTGGCACCATCCTTCAAATCCCCAGTCTTCCTGTGTGAAATAAGATGAAGGCATAGCCCTCTGCTGAGTCTCCTCAGAGAGGATGCATAGTTTATTTAGGATGTCTCTGACCCCTGGTTTTCTTACCAGTTCACCTCAAAGCTGAAATGTAAGAAGAAACACAAATGTTTTCAGAATATCTCATAAGTAAACCTTCCTTGCTTAAAGTGATACTGTTTTCTTCCAGTTCTATCTTCAGGTAACCCGGAGAACAATTAGTTTGGGGTTTTTTAGCTTTTTATATACTGGACAGCTTATTATGTGTCCTCACAAAATCGTAGAATGGTTTGGTTTGGAAGGGACCTTAAAGAACACCTGGTCCCAACCTCCACTCGACGAGGTTTCTCAAAACCCCGTCCAGCCTAGTCTGGAACCCATCCAGTCATGGAACATCCACAGCTTCCCTGGGCAATCCATCTCACCACTCTCAGAGTGAAGAATTTCTTCCTCATTTCTACTGTAAATCTCCCCTCTTCCAGTTTGAAGCCATTACCCCTCATCCTATCACAGCAAACCCTTGTAAACAATCCCTCCCCAGCTTTCCTGTAGGCCCCCTTTAAGTAGTGGAAGGCTACAAGAAGGTCTCCGCAGAGCCTTCTCTTCTCCAGTCTGAACAACCCCAACTCTCTCAGCCTGGCCTCACAGCAAAGACGTTTCAGCTCTCAGATCATCTTCATGGCCCTCCTCTGGATCCACAATGTGTCCAGTCTTCTTTTCGTACACTACACATGCTCAGTTTCTTCACAGATCTTGCTTCTTAACACATCAAACGATTCTTGCTGTTCTCTGGACTATATCCCATCTGTTTATCTGCTCCCTTAAGTGTGGCATCAAAACCCAGGAACAGCATTGTCACTGTGACCTCATCAAGGCTAAGCAGAACAGAATGACCTCCCTAATTGACACAGAACTGTGTATTTGCCTTTCAAAGTCATTATTGTACCACATCTCAATGTTTATGTGTTCAAAATGCCATATGCCTTATAACCATGGAGCAATTAACGTCTGGTATGTTTTCACTCATACAGACATTCCCTTCTTTCACATTATTTTCTTTTGCACATTTCCAGTCACCTCCACCTGCGCTTTTAATGCACCAGTGCTTTGTCTTTGAATCTAGTCACTAATTTAAACAAAACAATATTACTTTTGATTGATAGGTGCTGAAGGAAGTAAAAGACCTGCACAAAGACTTCTGAATGAAATGAAGATGTATTTTTAAAATGGAGATGGGGAGTGCCAGGATTTCAGGTTGCATTTATTACCACTGAAGTAATCTACATCTTTCACAAAGTTTATTTAAAAATAAGCTATACTCAGACCTTTGGATAAAGATGTTAGAAAGTTAAAATGTACTTAGCTTTCAGGCTGTGTCCTCTGACTGTCCTAGCTGACCTGACTTCCAAACTCCCTTGAAAACAGACCTAGTGGTTTTTATTTTTTACATTGGACAGATATCTGAAAGACCTGAATCATCCCTCTGAAGGAAGTAATTGCAGATGGAAGGTGGAAATCATTACCTCTTGGGGCAGTTATCTGGTATGAGCACATACCCTCACAAATTTTTCCAGGGAATATTGCATTGTGAAAGAAAAGTTTTCCTCAGCTTCTTTGTGATTACTTTTAATGCTAAAAAGCAAGTAAGTGGACAATTATATTTGTGATTGGATTTATAATCTCAGTGAAGAGAAAGACAGATCTCCTGAATTTCCTGTAGTCCCTGTTTACGGCATCCAAAGATACTTCTCTGTTTGCACATCGAAGTTAAGATGTGTAAGAAGCTGCAGTGCCCAGTCCTAGTTGAAAAATTCGTGTTTATTTTTTATTATTCCCTAAGGGCTTCTTTTGTAGGTGTGTTGGGGCTTGGCCACCACTACTCCCGGCCATGCCGAGATCCATTCAGCACTGTCACATGAACTGTGGGCTCCTTGAAGCATTCTAGAGGTCAAACTAAAAACAGAAACAGATGGGTTTGTCTTTTAGATTGTTTGGATTGTTTTTTTTTTTTTTCCTTTTTCTTTTTTTCAGATACTCTCAATCATTGTAACCATGATTTTTCTGTCTCTCTCTATACAATTTCCTTTCCTTACATTTTTTCCAGGCTCATAAAGTGATACATGCTATCGCACAGCATATAGTGATCTATACTGAGAGAATAATATAATTGCATACTCAAAAGAGCATTTCCACTTCTCAGTTTTGAGCATCCACCTTTTCAAATGAGTTCTTTACTTCCCTTCTGTATATGGCACAAAGAGGATGAGAAATAGGAGAAAAAAATTATAACATACCTCTGTCATTTCCTTCCTTACTCTGTCCTTCCTAAGGTCTGTGGTATATATTGAGAGGTGAGTCCTGGCCTTCCTCTTTCTTTTTGGTCTCCTCTAAGCCCTGCTGTGATTTTCCAGTAACCTTTTTTATTAACCTCCTCAGGGCAGCAAGGCCTCTCTGTACTAAACTTTTTTACAAACCCAGAACAGGAAAACAATCTCTCACCTCAAATATATTTTTCTATCCTGTGGTTCTGCTAGTATATACTGTATTCCCTAGGATGTGATTCCGTTGATTCATTGGAAACCATGATAGTATTCTGGTCACATCTCCCATTCTTCATTTTCTGCCATCATCTGCCGAGAACTCCAATTCATAATTACATCGTTTCTTATAGGGACTCAATGATGGAATGAGGCTTTATTAAGGACAGCACAATTTATAGCCCCTTGAAAAACATGATTCCCTTAAACAAAATGCTTTATTGTGTTCCTGGACTTCCACTGCAGTTAGAACGTGTTGTTCTCAGGGGTGCAACTTGGTGGATCCGATTGAGTATTATGGAGTGTCAAATAGCCAAAAAGGGACAGCAAGGGAAATGGCATTTTTTGCTGAAGAACTTAATTTCTCTTAGTATTAATTTCTTAACTTAACTTAATTAAATTAACTTAATTTCTCTTAGTCTCAAAGTAGCTAATTTAATTTATGGGAAAACAAAAGTATAAGACATTGCATAATCTTTTATTGAGTTTCATAATTAAAATCACAAAAATATGTCATCCTTTAGCTGACGTAGCTTTGACTTTCCAGCTTTCGATCCCTCTATTTAAGGTTTTCTTTCTATGCAAATACCATAATTTAACAGGATTTAAACTTCCTAATTCTCTCTGCTTCAGAAACTGGCAATGCTATCAAAGTTCCTCATATACTTTGCTAATTAGATACCTGATGCAGCAGGGCTTGGCCATCTTGGAAAAAAAAAAAAGGCCTTTACAATCTGTGAGTGATTTAAGTCAGACAAAAAAACACTGCTTTTACACAGTATCAGATGACATTTACTGTCACATGTATTTGCACAATACTGTATTTGTACAATATACCATAGCCTGATACTGCTGCCAAACATGTGAGATCAAATATGGTAAATTACTGTTGTTGTTGCGGTCTGATACACCAGAAGAAAAACACAAGTCTGAAATTACCGAAAACATCATGGGCAAGAGGAAAGGAGTTCCCAGAAATATACTGAAAAACGGCTGCTTCTCCCTTTTGAAATGAGCTCGCCAGGGCTTTCCAAAAGCAGATGAATGTTCTTGACCTGGTGAGAGTTTATCAACTGTCTGTGTGTCTGCTTGGCAGCTTTGCTCCCTTGAAAATGTTTATCTGAAGAGCTAAGCTGATGAGGTTATGCAGTCATCCTTCTAGTAAAGGTTCCCATTCCCCCAGTGTATCTTTCTTCAATAAGAAATGTGTAAAAAACTAGTGGTATTGTTCTGGGGTATATTATCAAGAGAATATAAGATAACTCGGAAGAATTACATAATTGGATGCACCCATCTGTGCACAGAGAACTTGTTCAGCATATTTTTACTGAAATTTCTTCTAGTTAGAAGTGTTTCTAACTTCTTCCACAGTGTTTAAAAATGGCTTTTTAAATTGGCAAATAATTAAGTAATGCCAACAGGTAAAGGCAGACAGATGCTTCAGGCTTTCAGTTAAAAGAAAAAGCAAAGTTAACTTTGGAATAATTCCAGCAACCTCAACTTGATCAATAGCAAATACTGTTCCTTGATGAGAAATACAGTATCAGTGATACAGATCATAAATAACATTTTGCTTTCATTTTTCAATTGCTCTATTCTACTTAACTAGTAAGGTCATGGAAGTTTTAAGGATATGACAGCCGCTGCAGCTGGGAAAACTGAATCAAGAGGGTAAAGCCCTGGATGCATGACACCCCATGTGTCTTTTCAGGAAAGGAAAGTGTTTTAGAAGAACTGTTGTTATTGTTCTTTGTTAATAAAATGCCTTGCAAAACTGTCTCTTGGTCCCTGATTAGTGTCTATTCAGGGCTACAGCAATCAAAAAATAAACAACAAGGATGGCATTTTACTGCTCTGGTAATGTACGTTACTTGTCCAAAGCCACAGAATGAAATGATGCAGAGCCAGATTTAGCACTGACAGAATTTCTTTTGACCAGTGTCAGCCTCAGACCATTATTTTGCTTCTCTCTAGCAAATGGCCTTATCTGATACGCTTCAATACATCACGTGGGTCTTGGCATGCCATTGCCAGCACCTCGGCTCCTCTGCATCACTACAAAGGCAACTGGACAGCAAGCAGCTTCTTCTTTCTAGGTTTCATGTTCACAAGGAGGCCTTTGGAAAAGCAGAAGTAAAACCTTGGAGTCACACATATGTGTTCAGTGAGAGGCAGTCTAACATGCTTCAAGACCGATAGCTAGGAGGGACCTCAGTGTACAATGAGGGTCGTGAAAACTGGCACAGATTGCCCTGAGAGGTGGTAGAAGCCCATCCCTGGAACCATTCCAGGTCAGTTTGGCTGGGGCTCTCAGCAACCTGTTCTAGTTGCAAATGTTCCTGCTCCCTGCAGAAGGATTGGACTAGATGACATTTAAAGGTCCCTTCCAACCCAAACCATTCTATAATTGTTTTGAAGTGCATTAATAAAATGCCGACCAATAATTCATTCAAAAGACAAGTTATTAGATAAGTTTATTGATTTCAGTCATTTATGAGGGTCCAAGAGTGTGTCCCTATGTTATCCGGACTGCCTCCTAAGAGGCATCTCTAACTGTCTCCCCAGATTTCAGGAGAAATCTCAGAGCTAGGACAGTATTTGCACACCCACTCCATGCAGTATTTCCTCAATGCAAGTGCTTCACCTCGTGATTGTGTGGGCATGGTATTCTGCCCTGGCATCGACTTCAGTTGGTCTCTTATTCAGAAAAATAATTTCCTTAGCTTGGGAGAAGAGTACAGCACACAGTGTGTCCCCCCACCTATCTGACATGATAACTTCCAGCAAAGTCAAACAAATTATTTATGAGGGATAAGGTCCGGTGTTAAGAAATTATTTAAAGCAGAGGAGCAAAAACCATATGTGTGTCTTTATATGCTGGAATTTATCCAGTTTCAGTCACAGACAAAGGGATTATGAAGGACCAAGAGAGTCCTGTTAAAGGCATAGTGTACAAAGGGCGTGAGGCATAGGACAGGATAGGAAGGAATAGGGTAGGAAAGGAAGGAAAATAATCTCAATCAGGCAAATAGGGTGACTTGTCCAAGTAACTGCTCCAAATCTGTGTGAAGGTGCCAAGTGAACAGGTTAGAGCTTTCTTGAAGTTACAGTTTCAGGAATGAAATTAATTATAAAAATAATATTAGAGGTAATTACAGGCTGTAAATATGTTACTTCTTCTGGGGAAAGAAAAAAAAAAAAAAAAGGCAAGCTAATTAAAAGTCATTTCCTCTTCTGTTTCTTTGCCGAGACCTATTTTCAGGACTCTGTGCTTCTCCTCAAGCAGCCAATGAAATCTCAGGCACCTAAAACAAATATAGTTAGGACTTGGCCAATAAATAGAAAAGAAAAAAAGGAAATTATTTTTAAATATTTTGCTCTAAAACATGTTAGATTCTCATTTTTATATTCATGCACATTTTGCTATTAATTTTGGCTGGTAAATAGTTCTTATGAAAGAACAACTTAACCATTCACCTTTCATACACAGTTGATCTCAAATCCTGTGTGTTCTTAGGTTTCTGTGCTTGCTGTTTCCAGGACACACACAGGAGCAATTCACTTTAAAACTTGTATGTGAGATGCATCCGGGTCAAATAATGATGGTGTAAATCATGTTCACTGCTTAGCCAGGGCTGCCATGCACAGTGAGTAGAGCCACGCTCTCAGCAGTTCTCATCTTGAGTGTGCAGCTGCAGAGTTCATTCCCACATCAAATCGTACAATTGGTTCCACATATGCTCGCTCTGCCTCTCCAAGAACCAAAAACGCAGGTGGTGGAGCCTGTTACTCTGCAGAATGGATGCTACAGAGATGATGAGTTTGGTTTGTTTAGGTTTTTCTAATTCTTCTTTTCATTGCTGTTTCATAATACACACCTTGCTATCTGCACCGAAGATGGCAAAGCCAAGAAAGTCTTTTTTTTGGGGGTTGTGGCCCTCCTTCCACAAGTAAAGATAAATATATACATTTGTCAGATTAAAAGTTTGAATTACTCTTTCACTTGAGTAAAGGTGTCACATGTCCCTCATGCAGTGATACCAATTCACAGGTTAAAAAGTTTAGAACAAAAGTTACTTGTTCTTTGAAATTACTTGTAAAGGAAAGGATAAGGAAAAAGAAAACATGAAAAAAAATTATTTAAAATGTGAATAGAATTGCAGTGCAAAATAAGTTTAAGTAATGGTTTAAAATAAAAAAGAAATGTAATTGTTTAGCTTCTGTTCTCAGTAGTTTGTAATGCTTCGATAATATATGGCTTTTTTGTTCTTTCACAAAACGACTCTTACCACTCAAATATCTCAAACACGTTGATGGACTCATCTGTAAGGCATTCCCTGCCCCACTATTATGGCAGCTGATGGGCAGCCAGCTGAACAGTTGAGTCATTAGAGCCTGATTGCAAATACATAAATAAGTGTATTTTAGTGTTCTTGTGAGTATGTTCTCTGGACTGAATGTGATAGAAAAGTTACAGATGTCCTTACATGGTCACGGGCTTGGGTTTACATAAGGCACCAGTACATATATATTGAATTCTTCAGTAGTATATCACAACTGTGGAGACATTGCCTTTGACTAAGAAAATGGCAGGTGAGTTTAGGCTGGTACAAGTCATTACAGAAGCAGAAATATTTTAAGATATGGGTAGGAGTATGATTTTACAAGAACGATTGAGAAGAATTATTTTTATGGGCAAGAAAGCTAACACATAGTCTTGCAGCTTGTCAGCCATTAGGTGTGATTTTTGTTCATGTGTGGGAAGTTCTTGGTGACTGCCAATCAAAAATTAGTGGGACAGGCTACCTCCTGTGATGTGCAAAGTCATTTGTGAGAGGTATACCCCAGCTTACCTTGTGTCAGCATCCTTGTCCCCTTTCACATTACAGAATTCCATCATGGTGGGAGTCGGAAGGGGCCTCTAGAGATCATCTCATCCGGCCTCCTGCCATTCTTCATCCCTGTGCAGTTTGGCTAATGCCATTTTACCAGCCCACCCCCATGCTCCATAAATGATCCTCTTAAGAAGTGATGGGAATGTTGCTCAGATCCTTTAAACCATGCTTTGACCACTTCCCATAGTGCAACCTTTAAATCCCTCTGTGTCAGTGGTGGGTGAAGCCATTCCTGTCTGATGCAATTGTATAGCACAACAAATAAAATTGTAAATTGTTTTGCTGTTGACCTCATTTTATGTAAACTCTACATCCTTCCCAAAAAAGAATGTGAAGACTGCAAAGAGAAACACACAGGAATTGGGAAATACCACGGAGAATGTCTCCTCTTGCTTTTGAGCATCATCTCTTCAATGACATGGGACTATGCACTGTTTTCCACCAGCTTCCCATCTTGCTGGTGGCACAGGATGAATACAATCAGGGGCTAGCAGCAGGTGTGTGAAGTGGAAGATGCCACTGGCCAAAGGACACCCAAGCCATGTGGTTTTTGCAGAAAATGGAGGCAGCATCATGACTGAAATGAGGAATTACATATGAAAAGAGACACCAGGCAAGGTGAAAGTGTTCAAGGGAATTGATACCACCCCTTCCTTTCCTGTAGCATAACAGTAAACTGGCCAAATACTGAAGCTGAGGTGTTCCCAGGAAGCCTCAAAGAATGAGTTCACCATTTTGGGCATTTAGAGACCGACTTCTGTCTCTCCTTTGCAGAAGGTTCAGAGTATGGCTGAGGATGCTTTGAGCTGTGCTTTTAGTATCTCATGTCTGATTGATAATGCTGAGTACCCTGGAGAAGTTGGGTTTCTGGTGGCCTATTCAAAATAGCTGATGTGATAATTTTGGGTTTAGTTTCTCTCAGCTTCTGTCCCCAGTTACAAGGTAAGGATCATGCCACCTCCTTTTTATAGGTGTGCAAGAGAAAATTGCAGTGTTAGTGGTAGACCAAATTATTGTAACTAGTAACTAGATGAAAATGTCCATCGAGGTTTATCATCTCTCCTCAGAGCAGGGCTTGGTCACTTCATACTCTGTAGAAGACTGGTTTTAAATCCTTATCAGCTATCCATTTTGTTCACCTCACATTCTAGCCTCTAAAGTTCATTGACATCCACACCTCTCCTTATCTTTGCCTTACTATTTTGCTCCTAAGCTTTCTCCTTTCACTGCTTCTTAAGTCTAGTGGCTTCCAGAGAGAAACTGTAGTTAGGAAGGAGAGCCTCTCAGTTCTGCACTTGGGACCATGTACTTCCCCCTTCAGCAGCATGTCACACAAAGTTACATGGGTTGCTGTGTAGGAGCATCATCTGTGATGATGGCAGATACCACATCTAACCATCACAGAGCAAGGCTCCACCACATTCATGGGGAATTGCATCTATCCAGTCTATGCAAGCAGATTTTTTCAAAGGCCAAATCTGGGTAATTTTTACTAAAATTTTCCCCCCTGCCAAATTTCAAGTCCTTTCTC
This sequence comes from Chloroceryle amazona, assembly GCA_027560015.1. Lineage (NCBI taxonomy): Eukaryota > Metazoa > Chordata > Aves > Coraciiformes > Cerylidae > Chloroceryle > Chloroceryle amazona. The sequence goes on along the minus strand of JANHFX010013198.1, from coordinate 8,924 downwards.
CAAAACATGAAGGCACTAGAGCTTTTTAATGAAACAGTTATTAAAAAAATAAACAACAAAAAAAACCCTAGGAATAATAACATGTTTTTCTCTCAGTTGTTCTCAGAAAAGTTGTTCTGTTGTTCTCAGAAATGGCTGAACCAGTTCAGCCAGATTTATTTATTTTGGAAAGAGTGAGCTGAGACAAACTTTCAGCCTGGGAAGTTTCAGCCCAACTGGTTAGCCTTTCTCAAAGTCTGGCAAAGTTTAATGCCAATGAAACTGGTCTTAAATTGAAAAATCAAAGGCAAGCTTATTTATTAGCCATGCTCCTTGCTTAGTATAGAAAAAGACTATATATTTTAACTGTATTTTTTTTTTCTTTAATGTTTCAGATTCTTTGAGTATATATTGCTCTACAAAGATGCAGTTATGTTTCAGATTGAACAAGTTACAAAGCTCTGCTCGAAGATTGCTCTGACAGAGGCATGGGATCCATACGATATTCCTGCCAATTCAACTTATGAAGATCAGTACTACATTGGGGGTCCTGGAGACCAAATTATGGTACAGGAGTGGTCTGACAGAAAACCAGCCAGGAAATGTATGTCCATGCTTTTGTTTCATCTTAATCTTAATAATAACAACAATATTTATCTCTGCTACCCAGGGGAAAATAAAATTATTCATGTTTCACCCCAGCTTTCCATATTTCCATAAAGTTTGCTGGAAGAAATAATAAATGTGCCTTGTGCACAGCATATAATTTTATTATCAGAGCATTTTATTAAGAGAATATTCATATCTCAGCAGGATCAAATATGTCCCAGGGACTTTTTACAAGGACTTGCAGTGATAGGACAAGGGCTAATGGCTTCAAACTGGAAGAGGGGAGATTTACATTAGAAATGAGGAAGTATTTCTTCACTCTGAGGGTGGTGAGACAAGTTGCCCAGGGAAGCTGTGGATGCTTCATGACTGGATGTGTTGCAGACCAGGTTGGACCGGGCTTTGAGAAACCTGGTCTAGTGGAAGGTGTCCCCGCCCGTGGCAGGGGGGTTGGAACCCATCCATATTAGTTCAAATCACACAGATTTTGTCATGGAACAGCATCTTTTTTCATCTGCATCCATCAGTCTGGACCCAAAATTTATCTAGAGAAGAATTGGTAATATAATTAGGGGCACACCCAAACTAGAGTGTGCATAATAGAAACAAAGCAGGTGTCAGTGAGAGTCTGCATGCTACCATTGAACGTTATCATAGAATACATATAATACATGCAAGACTTATGATTATAGACACCTAATATATAAGCTGGTTATGAACATGAGCATTTAGCCAGAGGAAAATATTTCTTTCTTGAATAAAAGTAGAAAAAAGGAAGTAGAATAAGATCATCAGACCTCAGTAACTAGGTCAATATATCCTGTGGTATTCTACAAGAGGTAAATTATCACTTACTCCCAGAAAATTGTTTTTCAGATCTAGTATTTTTGGAACTTTTATGGAATGTGATATCCAGATACATTAAATTAATGATGTGTGATTTTTATCCTATAGCATTTGGTATCTCTGGTGCTTTTCTGTATGACCACAGAACCACAGAATGGCAGGGGTTGAAAGGTACCTCTGGAGATCATCTCCTCCAACCCCCCTGCTAAGGCAGAGTCGTCTAGAGCAGCTTGCACAGGAATCTTCCATAAAAATTTCTTAAAGTTGTCTACCTATCCATCTTTCAGCTAATAATTACTTTGATTATAGAAATTATATTTCTATTAAAATTAGAAAGGTTTCAGTGGACTTAGAAGCTACCTTGGTAGCATTGTATTTTACCTCAATTTTTAATTCAAAATTCTGATAGAAGACTTATGGAGGAAAAGAAGCCTCCATGTCTGTATACTCAAAACTAAACTCATTTTGGTCAGAATGACTTTGGTATATTAGGATGCCCTGGAGAGGTATGTTCAAATCCTTCTATGACTGGGTGACCCACCTAATGGATGAGGGAAAGGCTGTTGATGTGGTCTACCTTGACTTTAGCAAAGCATTTGACACAGTCTCCCACAACATCCTCCTGGAAAAGCTGGCATCCCATGGCTTGGACGGGTGCACCCTACGCTGAGTTAAAAACTGACTGGATGACCGGGCACAGAGAGTGGTTGTGAATGGTGCCACATCCAGCTGGTGTCCAGTGACCAGTGGTGTACCCCAGGGATCAGTACTGGGCCCAGGCCTGTTCAACATATTTATTGATGACCTGGATGAGGGGATTGAGTCTACCCTTAGTAAATTTGCAGATGACATCAAGTTGTGGGGGAGTGTCTTATCTGCTGGAGGGTAGGAAGACATTGCAGAGGGACCCAGACAGTCTGGGCCAATGGGCTGAGGCCAATGGTATGAAGTTCAACAAGACCAAGTGCAGGGTCCTACACTTTCGCCACAGTAACCCCCTGGAGTGCTACAGACTGGGGGATGCGTGGCTGGAGAGCAGCCTGGCAGAGAGGGACCTGGGAGTGCTGATTGATTACCAGATGAACATGAGTCAGCAGTGTGCCCAGGTGGCACAGAAGGCCAGTGGCATTCTGGATTGTATCGGGAATAGTGTGGCCAGCAGGACTAGGGATGTAATTCACCCCTGAGTGTACTCAGCACTGGCGAGGCCTCACCTCAAGTACTGTGTACCATTATGGGCCCCTCTCTTCAAGAGAGATCTTGAGGTGCTGGAGTGGGTCCAGTGGAGAGTGACGGGGCTGGGGAAGGGACTGGAGGGAAAGTCTTATGAGGAGAGGCTGAGGGAGCTGGGGTTGTTCGGCTTGGAGGAGACTCAGGGGGGACCTTATCACTTTCTACCTGAAAGGAAGTTGTAGTCAGGTGGGGTTGGGCTCTTCTTCCAGGCAACCAGTGACAGGACCAGGGGGCATGGCCTGAAGCTGCACCAGGGGAGGTTTAGGTTGGATATCAGGAAGCTTTTCCTCATGGGATGGGTGATCAGGCATCGGAATGCACTGCCCTGGAATGTGGTGGAGTCACTGTCCCTAGAGGTGTTTAAGGAAAGATTGGATGTGGCACTTAGTGCCATGGTCTATCCAGTGTGGTGGTTTTGGGACATAGGCTGGACTTGATGATCTGAGAGGTCTTTTCCAGACTCAATAATTCTGTGATTCTGTGAAATATTGCTAAGCTTGTCACCTCTTCTTTAGATAATGTATGTGTGGTTTATGTCACAGCTTATCTGTTTCTGATAATGTGGTTGTGCAGCATGTGACACAGTATGGGAAGGACAGGAAATAAGCATATTTGATCACTGCTGAGAGGAAATAAGCATTCTGGAGAATGGATTGTTACAGGCATCCCTCAGACAACCTGATTTATGATTGCAGTAGGTAATTTTGTATTTTAACCTCATGAGGTTCTGTTATCAAGATATCTGAAGTACATAAAACAACTGGATGAAGTGGTGTATGATGGAAGGGGCAAAGAAATACCACAGATAACCATGGGATTAATAAAAGAGATTTAAAAGTGAAGAACGTTGAAAGAAAACCACCTCAATGGTATTGACTACAGAAATAGCTTAGTGGTGTCAGTAGAAGTGATGGCGGAGGAGCAGGGGGAAAGAAAGCAAAGGAACACCTCTGAGATAAGCATGCTGAGGAATTAAACTGAAGTTAAAAAAAGAGACAGACTTGCCACAGCATGTATGTGGAGCAGATCTGCATTGAGCCTTGTCTTGAAATAATGAACCAGTAGAAATGTTTGAGAGGTGTAGGAATTAACAAATTTAAGTTGATAATGATATGAATAGATGATGGTAAACAGAAGGAATGAGTTGAAGGATGGAGGCACTGAAGCTGTATTTGGGAACGTACCAATTTTAAGGAGACAAACCCTCTGTGCTTGAGACAGTACGGTGGAAAAAGATTCTTGTCATCTAAAGTAGTCACATTTGTGCTTGGTTACAGTGGAATCCTGGGTTGGCGTTTACACAGTCAAAGATTGTTACCCAGTGCAGGAAACCTATACGAAGAACTACAGCGTGACGACCTCCACTCGCTTTTTTGATCTGCAGCTGGGCATTGCTGACCCCTCGGTGTTTACCCCACCCAGCACCTGCCAGACAGCCCAGATGAGGAAGATGAAAAATGAATGCTGACTATGGACACTGGCTGCCCCATGCAAATAAATATTAGCCAAGAGGATGGCTATTAATCATCAGCTGCTGACCTCTAACCTGATTTTTTAAGCTTATTGTTGCTCTTTTGGGGGTTGTGAATTTTCACTTGAAAGAAAACATAAACATTTCACTGAGTAAAATACAGGACACAACAGATATCTTCCATCCCATTAATCTGTACAGGGATGCACTTGCATTGTTATATAGTTACCACTAAGACAGTATTTCATAAATACTATTTATTTAAGCTGTGTCTGATTTTCCTTTTGCAAAGTTTTTTTTTTTATTATTTTTATTTATTGTTTCAAGAAGACAAAACATAAGCTGACTGCAACAATGGTAACATCTAGAAGAAAAAAATAGGGGATTTTGTTGTTGTTACTGCTGGGGACTTGAGGGATGGGGAAATATGTCCTGCATAAGACCTCATCTCTCATCAAAAAATAGCCCATTTTAAAAAATGTACTTCAAAAGTAGGGAAATTCCTTCTCTTGGATTTGTTTTGCTTTATGTTTGTTTTTTTTGTTTGTTTGTTTGTGGTTTTTGTTGCTGTTGTTGTTGTTTGTTTTTGTTTTTTTCTTTCTGTCCTCCAGGAAGCTGATAGTCTAATGTTTCTTTCTGGAAAGAAACGAGTAGCTTTATTCATGTAATGCTACCCGATAGCAAAAAATACTTCACTCTTTCTTGGGAGAATGGCATGAAAATAAAGGAAGGAGAAAGAGGTGCAACCCCAAGAAAGTAAGCCAAAGTTTTCTTTCATTTGTTACACTTTTGGTGAAGTGTTCCAGTAGGGTGCAATAAGCCGTTTTTCAGACATATTTTACTTTATCACCCACGTTTTAAGGCAATACTAGCTTTAATCTATGCAAAGAGATTTAGAGGTACTGTTCTCTGAACAGCTTTTATTTTTTTGTAATTATTTTCCAAAGTCCTTATTCAAAGAGTATGGAAATACCTTTATAATTCCAGGCCAAAGTGAAAAAAAAAGGATTCTCAGCACATAATTAGTTAAAGCAAAGTCAGAGTTCACGCAATGCCTGGTCACCTGGATGGAGTGACAGAGCTCTGTGACCAGGGTGGGAAGGTGGGAGAAGGAATGTGAGGGAGAGGTTTTGGATGTCCTCTGTGCACTGTGGCTGCAAGGCACTGCAACCTAAGAAGAAATTACAGTCTTGTTTTCTTTGCACCCATTCCACTGATGCCTGCCTTATTTGCTGTTCCATCAGCACTTCAAACCTTATTATCTCAACGGCCTTTTCTGGACCAGGCTACCCAGAGACACTGTGGAGTCTCCTTCTTTGGAGAGATCCAAAACCCACCTGGACAATGCAGTCCTGGGCACCCTGCTCTGGGTGACCCTTTGCTGGAGCAGGGGGGTTGGACAAGATGATCTTGAGGAGTCCCTTCCAACTGCTACCAGTCTGTCATTCTGTGATAGGCAGAGCCAAAGTTCCTGTAAAGGGAATAAATAACAAAAAAAACCCACAAATTTTCACACACCTTCAGGCCCTCAGATGTGTGGAATGGTGATGGGTTTTGAGTTTTCACCAAATGAAATTAGTTGGCTTATTCTGTTTGCCTAGGTACTAATTTTATTTATCATTTGCAAATAAGTTTAAAGACAGATTCTTGTCCTGTCACACATCTTGGGTAGTTGTTTGCTCCAGGAGATGTCTGGCTGAAAACCATGGAACACTGGGAAGTTTGGTGACTCTGGAGGAGAGATTCTGAGCAGAATTTTAGTGCTCTGTATATGCTCATAGCTTTTTGTATGTAAGCAAGTGGTACAGTGGTTACTTTGCTTTCACAGTTGTGGGCAAAATGGTATTTTACTTTACCTTGTGCCTAATGAAAGCATACACATGTCAAGCACTCAAATCAAGACAATACCCAAATGTGCTAAAATTTAGGTAGTTCATTAAGAATTTTCCCTCAGACATGACCATTACACTGAAACATCTTAGTGGAAGAAGGATTTGGTTTCCTTGAATTTAGAGTGCATTTAGTATGTACTTGCCTTCTGTATATTTTGTGACAACCTAAATGCTACCTGCATATTGTTCTCATTAGGGCGGTGGTTAACATGCATTTCTTCATGTCTGTGTCTTGTTAGAATGTGGAAAATCTAATAAATCAGACTAGCAAAAATGAAGCTGCAGTACTGTATCATTTGGAATGATTTTGGTGTGATATGGCCAATAGATGAGTGATCAGGGTATTTGTATTATGTGTTGCTGACAGTGACATCATTTCTAGCAATAACATTAAATGTTCCTTTAAAGATGAATTTGCAAAAGCCTGGTGCACAGAAACACTTTTATAATGTTGCCGTGACACACGGAGCGATTTTAAACGGCTAAATATTTACTTCTACAACAACGCTGTCATCTTTGTATTTATGCTCCGCAAATTCAAAAGAGTTGTCAAAGAGATGTCAAACAACACATTTTGTGATTACATGTTTTAAATCAGCCACAAGCCAAATATGAAGCACAAAATGCCCCTACCCAGCTTGTCATCTTTGTTGTCATTTGCTGCACTTTGTTACCATGTACAGCAAGAGACATTTTGTCTTTATGTGACTATGCCAATGACACTATAAGAATGAGCAGCCATACAGTGACCTGACACAGTAAAGTAAAAATGGTGTTTTCATATGTCTGAGTCTGGGGAATTTGCTTATCACAGTTACCTGGTGAGAAATTAATAATAAATTGGTATGTACATGAGTGACATGGGTGACAGAACTTGGGAGATGGAAAACCTGTGAGACAAAGCTGGGTTTGTGAGATTTCCAGTGCTTTCCAGTTTCAGCAGGGCCAGAAATAGTGCAAACATGGATCTTCCTGCCATATTTTTGTATTTCTGCTTGGAGGCTTTGCTGAAAGCAGGATGTGTAGAAACACAACATTGTTTTATTTAAAGTTAACCAAACATTCCTGAAGCTCAAAACAGGTTTAGTTTGAGTTTGGGAAGGAGAATGGGGAATTTGGTTCCATTCCTATTTTAACAGTTTACTTAACTCTAGAGTTAGGGCCAGATTTTGCTGCTTTGAGCCCCGCTGCACACTGTGGAAGAGCTGCCATTTACCAGGGCATGCCAACTTTCATGAAGGATGTAGGAAGAAATACAATAATCCATAGTAAATGTATATTTTAGTCAAGAAATCTCTCAACAATATGATACTCTTATTTTGGAACACAAGCGAAATAGTGTCTTCATTTCATTCTAGTGCCCACACTTACTCCTTGCAATCTTTCATTACCTTTCCCACCACCCTTTTCTTCCTAATGTCAGTGGGGTTCACTTTCAAAAAAATGTTCACAACCCTCACTTGTGCTTATTTCAGTAGGAGTTCAGCACCTAAATACCTGATGAATCTGATATGGACCTGACCTCTTTAATTTTCCCTTATCTCAAGTGCAAGAGCAGTTCCAGCCATAACCAAACGTGGACATCATTGGCTGGTTGCCTGCTCTCTCAGCATGAGGAATAAGGATTGCAAAAGAGCACACATGTAAAAAGACAGTGGTCCATGGATGTAAAGATCTTGAGGTCTCCATCTACTTTTCCAGGAGGCTGCATGGACAACATGCTTTTGGGCATCCACAGATTTAATTTTCACATCTGCATTTCGGCATAGGAACAAATGAAGCAAACTTGGAAGGCTCTTTAAAACACTTCTGAGCATTTACTGCTTTGCAAGGGGAGAGGGAGAAAAGCTTCAGGCCATGGGGCCTGCAGAGGCCTGGAGATGTTGCAGCCACACAAATGTCATGGAGGGTTCCCGGCCTCTGCCTTCCAAAGTGTAATAAAATGACGCGTGTGTCTTATACGTGGAGGCTTTGCACCCCTGCCTGCTCACTCCGTTCATAGCATTGTTGCTCATGTGCTCAGCACCTGGCCGTCACCATTAATTGGGCTCAGCTCAGGCTTTGTTGACGCCAGGCAAAGGGGCTCGTGAGCAAAAGGAAAGGAGAAGAAAGGAAAGGAAAGGAAAACCTGCTGGGCTCACCCCACTCCCTGCTGGTGTTTTTCCCACGCTTGCCCAGCACTGATAAACAGCTTTGACGTTCCTAAAACAGGAGCAGCTGAGTTGCCAGCTCTGCATTACAGCCCATGCATGCTGAAGGAGAGGGTTGGGTTTCAACCTCAGCACTAAAATTACCCTTCTGTCCAGGGAGGGACACAGTTTTGGTTTTGGTGGAGAAAGCATGTCCATTCCCATCACCCCTGCCACTGCCGTCCCACCATGGCTGGCAGGGGTTTGTCCTTGTTCCACCCACCAAACGGACAATTCTCCTCCGCCTATCCCCACTGTCCTGTCTTCATCCTCCACTCCGCAGAGCAAGCAAGCTTCATGTTTGTTGTAGAAGAAAGACAACAGTGAAAGAGCAAGGTGAGAAAAGAAGTGAGACAAAGTAAAATTAAAAGTATGTCAACAGAGTGACAGAACCAGAAACCAGTTAACTATAACACACCCCCCCCCCAAAAAAAAAAAAGGCACGAATACAGAGAATCATCTTTGCCTGGTCTATGGATTTATGGAAAAGCCAGGGATGACCAAATCCAAATTCAAGGGTTCCTAAATGTCAGCATGACTTTTGGGAGCCCCATGGAGAGAAGGAGGCTTTGGGTGGCTTCCACCTCCTCCAAGGTGGATTTGACATTTCAGGCTCACTTCAAAGTGAACAGATGGTCCCCAGGAGAAACATTCAGAGAAATCATCAGAGAGAGAAGCCCAGAAGGATGCAAGGCAGGACATGTC
>JANHFX010013197.1:0-18263 GCA_027560015.1 Chloroceryle amazona | reverse complement strand
GGTCCCAGCTCACTGGAGGTCATCCAGGGTGACACCCATCCATAAGAAGGGCTGGGAGGAGGATCCAGGGAACTGCAGGCCCGGCAGTCTGCCCTTGGTGCCAGGGAAGGTTATGGAGCAGGTCATCTCGAGTGCCATCACCTGGCACGTACAGGACAACCAGTCAGCATGGGTTTATGAGAGGCAGATCCTACCTGACTAACCTCATCTCCTACAACAAGGTGCCTGCTTAGTGGACGAGGGAGAGGCTGTGGATGTTGTTCACCTGGACTTTAGTAAAGTTTTTGATGCTGTTTCCCACCGCATTCCAATACCTTGAGAAACTGGCTGCTCATGGCTTGGATGGGCCTACTCTCTGCTGGACAAAACTTGGCTGGATATTCAGGTGCAGAGAGTGGTGGTGAATGGAGTTAAATCCACTTGGCAGCTGGTCACAAGTGGTGTTCCCCAGGGCTCGCTGCTGTGGTGCAGTCACAATTCCTGGAGGTGTTTCAAAGACGTGTAGATGTGGTGCTTATATATGCTTAAGATCTTACTACTTAGGAATTATTTGGAAAAGCAGAACTATTTGGTGTGCTAGCATTAATCAGAAGTTGTCATTTTATGTCAAAAAGACCCTTTGGTGCCTCATTCACAGCATTCCTATGATCATAGTTTTCCAGAGAAGCTTATATTTATAATTTCAAATGAGTTCTAATATTTAAATTCTTACAGTGTTTGCTGGATTATTTTTTTTTCTTTCCCTGAGATATTTTGTTGTTGAACAGAAGTTATCGTGAAGCATTTTAAACTATAAACTTGTTTTGCTCTGTTTAATAGGATTGGTTTAACTTCTGGCAGCTGTCCGTAGAGTTTTGTGTTCCTTAAGTATAAAAAGCACATTCACAGTGCACAGGATAAATATAACCGGGAGCTCCAGCGATTTGGAGAGATGGGAACACTAAAATCAACCTCTTGAGAAAGTCTGACATTGACATCTTGATGAAACAATAGCTCGGAGGACAAGAACATGGTCTTTAGACTAAGACTTTACTTTAAAAACCAGCAGTCTATACAACAAGTACCTAGCAAATAGTGAAGTTTCACATGTAAGCATGAGAGGCCTGATGCCACTCCTGCTCTCAGCTGGAAACATACCGAAAGAAAAGATGTAAACTTTTTGTCTATTTTGGTCTTTGTATGACTTTTTTTTTTCTCTTCTTGAGAACTTTGTAGTGAAAGGTTCAAACAAATCAATCTGGACTAGAAAGCCCGTGATACTCATCAACCAGATCATTGATTTGGTCAGTGGCATTTAAAGTTTACAGTTTTTCCTTTGGAAGTACATCAGAACAAGGATTTCCCTAATGGAAAATCTGCTAAAGACAATTCTGAGGCTATAGATTCCAGCTTCTATTTAAGAGGCACTACAAAAAACCCCCAACCAACCAAGCTTTAGGACCAGCTAATTTAAACCAGCCCCCAAACGAAAGCACCCAAACCATTTAAAATTTCATTGAATCTTAATAACTACCCGTGACAAGGAAACAAAAGTGTGACCTGAAGTCTGATGGCCATCCTAACATCAGTCTCTTGTTCTTTCATATGTGATTGTTGATTTCTCTGTTTTGATTTTTAAAGCAATTTATATTTTGTGTCTACCAGGGGCAGTTAGGCTGTTGTTTATAAGCAGAAATGAAGTTTTCTCTTTTTCTCCTTCAACACAGATTCCATCTTCAGTAAGAATATTTTCCACTTTCTGCTCTTTTTTAGTCATCTTCTTAAAGCAGAGAAAATTCCATTAGTCTTTTAAACTAGAAAACTGCTTTAGTAAGTAGGAACATGGAAAAAGAGTAATAAATGCTTCAGATAGATCCATTCCAGTAGTGTTTATAATAAGGATAAAGATAAGACTGCAAACAAACAGACGAAGAAAATATTTCTCCATTCTGCATGTATATTTACCAGAAGTATTACCCAATAAAGGAACAGTAAAAGATATGGCATCTGCTTTGGTGGGATTTTTTCCATTAAAAATAACCAGCTCAGCAGCGAATTTTTGCAAGATGTGCGAGATGCAAAATAAATAAAAAAATTGTTAGAGAATCTGCAGAGCATTTGCAATGACCGATTTATAAAAATACCAGGTGGTGTTTTTTTCCATTTTGAATGCAAAACCAAACTCGACGCAGCTCTAAGTGAATTGTCCACTTCTGGTTCTTTATGGAAGGCTGCGTGGGAAATGAAAAATGAGATTTATCCAGAAATAAATAGGAGGAATTTGCGTTACTACTGCAGGGTTGACTTAAGGTTTCAGTCTAGCAGCGAGTGATTTTGTATTGAGTAAAAGCAGAGGTGAGGGGCTGCCACTTTTGTGTGTGAAGGAGGACATTAGATACGGCCATTAAAGCAGCACTTGCTACTGATGTTATAACTGAAAAGAACCAAATTCAATCTCGCGCTGATAACATTGCTGCATTTCAATATTCATAAGAAATAACCTACCTAAGAAGGTGGTTTCTATACATATGTTTGTGTGTGCATGAAACACTATTAGTATGTAAAGGGAGCTATCAACATTACAGGAAGAATAGGGGCAGAAGTGAGTAGTCACAAAGCTGTAGCACAGAACTTGGACATTACAAGATAGCAGAGGCGAAGAAAATACAGGAACAGAATGATAACAGCATCCCCAGGGCTATTCACACTAACAACCAATTACTGATACAGAACTGTGTGACAGGCTAATGAATCTGCTTGCATCTGATAGAGAGGAGAGCTTGCTTTATTGTGTGTATATACCACAACCACCAGAAGCAGCTTCTTGCGCTGGCACCGTGGTTCAAAACCAGATAAAATCAGAAAGGGGAGCTTATTAATATCTATAAATATCTGCGGGGTGGGTGCCAAATAGAAGGAGCCAATTTCTTTTCTGTAGTGCCCAGCAACAGGACAAGGAATAATGGGTATAAACATGAGCATAGAAGGTTCCACCTCAACATGAGGAGAAACTTCTTCCCTGTGAGAGTGACAGGGCCTGGACCAGGCTGCCCAGAGAGGCTGTGGAGTCTCCTGCTCTGGAGACTTTCAAGACCCACCTGGATCTGTTCCTGTGCTGGCAGAGGGGTTGGACTCGATGATCACCAGAGGAACTTCCCATGTTTCACCTCAAGAGCATCACCTCTTGTCCTATCCCAGGGCACCACTGACAAGAGCCTGGCCCCTTCTGCTTGCCCCCCACCCTGCAGAGATTTGTAACCATTCATCAGCTCCCCTCTCAGGCTGCTCTGCTCCAGGCTGAACAGCCCCAGGGTTCTCAGCCTTTCCTCAGCAGAGAGATGTTCCAGCCCCTTCATCATCCTCGTAGCTCTCATAATCTTCATAGAATTAACATGTCCCTGCTGTTGATTCCTCCCACCCGAAGGGGCTCAGCTCTATGAACACATCTGCACTTCAGGTGCCCGATTCGGACGTCTAGATGCTAACCTGCAGTCAGTGTTAAAACATTAAACACTGCTAAACCTTAGCAAACTTTAATCTCTTTGTAGATTTTGATTTTCATCTGGATAAGGATTAGACTTTTAATGATGTTTCAGTATCTGTCTCCCCAAATGTACTGTAAGGTAATTTAACAAATATATCTGTCAAGCTGAATTGGCATCATATTTGCAATACAAACTTGATTGTGTGCCTCTGTGTGTTTTACCCGAAACAGAAATAATGAAATATATTCTAAATTGTATTTGCTTCGAAAACATTTCAACACAATTTCAGAACTAAAGGTACATTTTGCTCTGCGTGTTTTCTTGGCATTCTATAAAAATATATAAAGAGGTCTTCATTAAGACTCTATTTTATTCTTGAAAAAGACCTTGACATCCCTTCTAATAGGAATAATCTACAACCATCTGTAGCAGGAATAATCCCATTTTATGTAACTGAAGGATTACAGCCAGACTCCTCAGAGCTGCAGATACTAGAGAATGTTTCTGTGATATGTGCTGATTCCAATACTCAAAGTTGTTACTTTTTGAAACAGCGAGTGCCACTGAAGGCAATAGAGTGCAGGTTTTCACAAGCACTTGTGTTTCGTGATAGCTTTGCTCAGTGCCACGGATCAAAATTCATCTATTGACGCTCACGTGGGTTTCAGTAGTTTTGAGACTATATTAGAGGGCACCGTAGCCTTCTTTAGTTAACAGAGACAATAACTTTTTTGAGTCCTTAAGGATTAATATTAATATAATAGTGGAAGCAAATCGTGCAGATCTCTTTAGACAGGACAGAGCTGCAATAAAATGTGTTAGAACTTGAACAAATTGCTGCTTTCCTCTTTTAATGATAATCCTTTTTGCAGGGATTCAAACATACGTAACTTCAGCAGTTGTCTTGCCCAGGTCGAAGGTACCACCACTTCTCTTCTGCTTTCTTCCCAAATGAGCATCACTATGGGAATACCATGAAATTTAAGCTCCTCTGAAAGCATTACTGAGTTTGCCCACTTTGCCCATTGCTAATACCAGGATAGACAGGTCACATCTACCTTGTTATAAATTCGATGCACAGCTACAGCTGTCTAATACTTCAAGGCCAGATGCTCCAGTTTTGGATGCTACAGGAACATTCCGTAGAGCCAGCCCTATCAATAAATGCAGGATGTTTTTATAATGCTATTGTTCTTCCAGACGCTTGGTCCTATATGCACGTAGCTCAACAGTAGACAACTTGAGCGTGTGCTACAGTTATTTATGTGTGTACCAATTCTGCCCACTTTCAGAAAAAGAAAGGTAGTTTAATCAGGAAACTTCACAGTTGGAATTCTTTGTTCCATTCTGCCCGTGTTCCCCTAAGTCTCTGGTTCTAAATAGATAATCCTAGCAAATATTGACAATATTCAAATTTTATTCGCTGCTTTCTCTCTAAAAAAAAATGAAAAGCAATGAGACAGATCCTAGCAGCTTTTGAATGTTTCCTATAATGGAGAACCATGTATGTTCTAGTTAAGTAGAGTTTTTTAGTGTGTTACAATACCAATAGTAATGATATTTCACTGAGATATTTCAGTGATTTCACCGAGAAAGGACAACTTTCTCTTAAATGTTTGTAAGAAGAAAACTACGGGGAAAGAGAGCAGCAGTAAACTGTGACAGCCACAGTCTGAACAGAACACTGTCTGCGGTGCATACGTTACTATATTTATGAATATATGTTCCTTTTCCCTTCTGTTTTCTCAATCAAGCCATACTTAACTCAATTCCCAGGGGAAGAATTTGAAGCCAAATATCACAAAGTAGAAAACCAGGAGAAAAGTCTATTAATGACGTGAAAATCATAATCTGCGTGTAAGTGGATTTCTGAGTTTGTGGAGCAGTAAGAACTTCTGTGCTAACAGTTACCACTATGGGCAGTGAAGGCTTTACAATAAACCTGGCCAACTGAAACTGTATTATGATGATTTGAAAATGAATAGTCATTAATTCTAATTTATTTGTTGCTATCATTTTGTACTGGAACGGTCAAATCAGCACAGAAAATTGTAAGAGAGATTTCCGACTCATTTGAGATCATATTGTTTGATTGGTATGAAACTTGTTCCTGTAAAAGATTGGGTGGCTGGATGTGTCCAGCATATGACAATTCCTGCCATGCATATGGAATCATCTACACATGAAATTCAGGGTACCTTTCACAAATCAGAATCTGATTTGATTTGCTAATTCTATTGCAGTTGAACTCCATTCTAATTGAATTGTTAATGCAAACAAAAAATGATTACCTAAGAAACGTATATCCCAGAGATTAGCTGGTCAAATAAATCCAGTAATATACTTGTATTCATCATCAGTGACACAATAAACTGCTGTTTGATTTCACATAGACTTTTTTCAACCTCTTTCTCCTTCGTCTAAATCAATATTATCTTTAAGACTGTTGCAGTTAGTTGAGGAAGTGTTAATGTTACGCATTTCATAGAATCATGGAATTCTTTAGGCTGGAAAAGACCTTTAAGATCTTTGAGTCCAGCCATTGACCCTACTCTTCCGAGTCCACTGCTAAACCACGTCCCTAAGCACCATATATACACGACTTGTAAACATATCCAGGGACGGTGATTCCACCACTTCCCTGGGCAGCCTGTTCCAAGGCTTGACAACCCTTTCAGTGAAGAAATTTTTCCTAATATCCAATCTAAACCTCCCCTGGTGCAACTTGAGGCCATTTCCTCTTGTCCTAGTGCTTATTACCTGGGAGAGGAGACCCACACCCGCCTCTCTACAGCTTCTTCCAGGGAATTGTAGAGAGCAACTTGATGCTACAAATGGAGGTGATCTGTCTTATTCTTAACAAAAAGAAAAAAGGTATCAGAGATTATTCGTGTGTCCTTGAAAAGGAAGAACTCTCCTTCCAGCTTCATTTCTGTAGTCATTTTCTAAATGCTGCAGTTGCTGGGTTTGTTGCCTAAACTGAGAAATAGCAAAGCAGCTGATTATTAAACTGTGAAGCGTACAAGATTTTAAAGAAGGACTCCGCATTTTAGGTAATTGAAACCTTTAGTAATAACAATATCTGACATAAAAGTACAGCCATTTTAGAGGATGACAATGAAGCGCGGGGGGAAGTGGCTTCACACAAATAAAATACCTGTCATTTGCAATAATTATTGCCTTAAGGTTTCTGCTCAGGCTTGATGAAAGTAATCAAGGAAAGAAAAATGGCCATTTTCTTTACCGGTCCTAATCCTGACTACCAGAAAGGATGCCCAGTTCTTTACTCCTTACTCTGTTCCCATTTTTCAAGTGGATGTGAAATTTTACTGACCAGGACATCAGCATTTGGCTCGTGTTCTTTAATGACTGCACGAGAGCATAGTTTATCGCACAAAGGTCTGTAATGAATAAAGTCATTACATTAACATTTTGCTAATAACTTTCAATCTATTACTCCTATTTAATAATTCAAACAAAATGTGCCCAACAGTGATACTGTAGGGTCTACAATTTCAACGTTATCTGCGAGACCCTGGTTTAGGCAACCAGTAGCTTCCAGGAAACACAATGAATATTAATTAAGCTTTCAGCTTGTGCTGAGACTTTTAATATGTTCTATGTTTCGGGGAGGTATTAGACTACTGCATTTATCCTCAATTAGCAGAAATGTCGGTCGGCGGATAAAATGAGTATAATCTGATGCTAGTCAAAATTCAATAATCCCTTTTTATTACAAAGGATTGTCAGTCGGGAACCGAAATTCACCAATAAGGTTCCTCAGCAAGAAAGTACTTTTGATTAGAGGGAGTGATTTACTTATTATGCAAAATAAATTTAAGGGTCAGCAGATTAATTTACCTTTCAAATGCCCTGCTATGCACTTTCAATTCTACAGAAGCTTTAAAAGCTCACTGGAAATGTAACGGTACAACGATTACATTAAATTCCTCACAGAAAAGAAACCATTTCTTATTTCAGAACCTTTTTGTGTATTTGTTTGTTTGTGTTAGCAAGTAGTAATCCTTTGGAAGTTTTTTAAGTGTAGAACTTCCCTTCACTTGAGGACTATAATGGGATCATAGTATCGTTGAGAAATTCTTCACACTGAGTTCCTGATGTAACTGAGGAATTCTGCAAATGAAAATGCACCCTTCCAATAATATAGTTTCAAAATACTCTTGGAATGTGGAATAGTTACCTTTGAAATCTATGGTTTAAAAATTTGATTTTTAAGAAGGTATATTCCAGTGCGTAGCTAGATCCTTAATTATTGAACCTGCATCTTCAATAGAGGAGGATGTCCTTCCAGTGGAGGCATTAGCAGGTGAAGAATTAGTGTGTCCTCAATCAAGGGTAACATCGGATTTAAACTTAACAGAAAATACAAGGTAAAACTTGGTACTAACATTTCCTTACAGGAATAGTATATACTTCTGTGTATTTCTGTCAGTCTTCCTTACATGACCCTGTTTGGATTGTTTATAATACTGCCAACGTAAACTCCTCTGATATGAATTCATCTGAGAGGCAATAGAGGAGTGGTTTGGTTACTGGGACAAATCTAAGGCTTATGAACTTTTCAAGTGTAGGTTATGAATTTACTTTGTGCATGTGATCCGTCCAATCTAACCTGATACAGAATTCGCAGTCGAGTAGCACTTGTATTTAGACAGATTGCCTTCTTCAGATACTACTCGTCTGTAAGGAATCATTTTTTCCCCTCAGTCCGCTTAGTTGCCAGTGCTGTTGTAAGATGACAGGATCACGGGATAACACAGGTGGGAAAGGAGGTCAGGAGGTTTTCAGTTCATCTTCCCCTCAGGCAGGGACAGCTGTATAGTCAGAGCAGGCTACTCAGAGCTCTGCCCTGTCAGGGCTTGGAAATCTCTAAGGATGGAGCCTGCACAGCCTTGCTGGGAACCTGTGCCCCTATCCAGCCTGGGCCCCGCAAGGCAGCAGGTCTCTTGATCTCTGTTCTGAGCTTTCGGTTTCATCCTCCTGCTGTGCATTGCTGTGAAGGGCCTGGCTCCAGCTCCTCCCTGTTGGCTGTTGAAGAATGCTGGGAGTACCTCCTCCCCCCCCTTCTTCTCCCACCCCCCCCACTCCCCCAAGCCATCTCTTCTCCAGGCTAAATAAGCCCAGTGCCTGCAGCCTCTTCTTACTGGGAAAGTGCTCCAGCCCTCTCAGAATCCCAGGGGCTCTCTGTTGAGCTCACTCCACCTTATCAGTGTCTTTCCTTTTGGGGGCCCCAAACTGGAAGCAGCATTTTGGATATGCCCTAATGAGCGCAGAGCAAATGAGGAAAATAATTTTCCTCAACGGTGGTCGTAGAGCCCAGGATATTGTTGGCCTTCGCTGCTGCCAGGCTGTGCTGCTGCCTCATGTTCAACTTGCTGCTTACCAGGACACTCACAGACTTTCCACAAAGCCCCTTCCCAGGTAGCTTAAAACGAAAGAATTAGAAAGTGCTGTGACTGTGATAAGAGTTAGTTCAGGTCCGGTGAGGCAATCACTTGGTAGCCCTGTTTCATACATGGTGAAGTGGTATCTAATGTTTGAGTCTATAGAATAGTGTAGGAGTTTAATAACAGTGGACACAGTGTATCTCTTTTCATAATATGCAAATCAGAAGTTTACCTACAGTGGGATTTTCTTTGTACAATAAAATGCTGGTGTATTTAGGGAAACAAGCTCTCTTAAGACAGCTCTTAAATGAATTAAAGGAGGTTCTTTTATTTTTTTTTTCATCCTGAAGGGTGAAATCAAATAACATTGGGAGAAAAAAGACCCCAACTTTAAACTAGACCATATCTTTCAGAAAGCTTTGAAAGGATGACTGGATATAGGAGATGAAGGGCACCTAGAAAAGAAGCAAAAAGGCTGAAAACTTGACTGCCAACCTGTCAGGAGGGAATACCAAGTGAACCGAGCAGGGCAGCATTATGGGAAAAGGTGTAGCATACTTTTTCAGATGTGCTTTTGTAAGCTTTTATAGCTGTTGTCAGTTCTGGATAGGATGAAATAACACTTGTATTTGAATTTTGATTGGTTCATTCCTATATGTATTCTCTCTCCGTTCTGTTGGCCTCTGCGGTCCTCAGATGGCCACGTAGAAATACAGATGGTATCTCTCTTTCTAGCACTGTTCCTTTTTACCTGACTCATCTCTTGCTAAAGCTGTTCTGTCCATTGCATCGCAACGGCTGATCGTAATGATTAACTCAAATATGTTCCAAAAATATCCTTTGATACAGAAAGTGTTAAAGCATCAATCCGTCAGCTTCTAATTGTGATTTATTAGAGCCTTCCAGTGCCTTCGGTGATTTTGAATTCTTCTCTTCTTTTTCTGTCATGAAACAACTGCTACAGGTCTATTCCCTGAAAAAAAAGAAATGTCTGATTTGTTTCTTTATTCAGCAAGCACATATGTTTAATGGCTTCTGCTATTAGTATAGCTGGGGTATCTAAAAATACAATTCTTTAACTTCCTTGGAAGAACACAAATGTAAATTTCCAATAATCTGTGTCACACTAGATTTCTGGATGTTTTTAAATGTGCTCCTACGTAGAAAAATGGGGGAAGATCTCATAATTTTACTTCAGTAGGAACATTATGTAAATTAATAGCTAATTCTATTTTGATTTTTGCAGTTTGAAGTTATTTTTAATGTGGTGGTTATACTGAAGAAGAACCTATCTGCTGATTTAGGTTATTTTAAGAGTTCCACAACCTACTGATTCAAAATGCTGTTTGGCTGACCTAACCCTAAGGAATGATTTGAGACCCAAAGGGAGTAGGGATTAATTTATTGCAGTGAATCCAGTGTCTCTCTAGAAGTATTCAAATGTGTTAAATACACTCAAAAAAGCTTCTATCATTTAGTGTCACTGATGGAAGTTTTAAACCTGATGGAACATTTTTTTCCGTAGTGCTTCAAACCCAATTCTATCTTTTTCTGAAACCGAAACCAGAAATAATAGGGACGCACAGGGAGCAATTCTCTTACCTAAGCATAGGTAGGGAGGGCTATGTCTGGTATCTTAGAGTTCCTGAGCTAACCAGAGAGGGCAGAAGCCTCCAAGAGATCTGCATCAACCAGCAATACAGTTATTACAGGAGCAGCCCAGCAAATGCTCTGATACCCTTTAAAATATGTCTTTTTGTAAATTTTAAATATTTAAAATTACTCCTGATGTACATTGAATAAATCATATTGGTAATAGCTCAGAGTATTCGAAACAAAGACTGGAAAATACCATCGATATTATTCAATTATTTCTCATTAGCTTATGTCGTTTCGATGCTGAAACTTGATAAAAGATTTACAGCCTTTGGATCCTCTCGCTTGAATTAGATTTGGAAGGATTTTGAATCAATTTGATGATGAGAAAGGAAAAGACACAAGAAGAATATAACCAAGATGAATTTTTATGATTGATAGGAAAATTATAATATCTTACTGGGTCAATGCACTCTTTTTAAACCAAACGCTTTCAGCGCAAGCGTACCTAAAAATACCTTGGGCATTGTAGAAATGGTGTTTTCTGGGAAGCTGTTTTTCACCCCCTTTTAAGCGTGGCTGTATTTACCTTTTCACATTTCACAGAAGAACTATCTGCAGCTGAGGTGAACGGGGATAAACATATCCAACAATGAGAACATTTCATTTGAAAACCTAAGTCTCGCTTACTATTAAGTTCTGCCTCTTTCTTGCCATCCTAACAAATTCAACGTGCATGAAGTGAACAGATAGGTTCAAAGCATCTTAATCCTCCTCCTGATACAGGAAAACAAGCCCTGAGAGGAAATTTAAATATTTTAGTTGGAAAAAAATATAATAAAGATCAAAAAAGCAATTAGTATAAACCGAACCTTGCTTCTCTTCAAGCACAACACTGAGATCTTCAGTCGTGATTTCACTACTACTGCCTTGACCACGGCAGTCTACGAAGGCAGTTTATCTTTGTGTGGGGAAGGAACTCAATTTCCACTCTTGCACGTGTGAGCTGATAAAGAAATTATTATTCATGCATAGAATTCATTAGACATAGAATGGTTATAGAACTGTCTCTGACTAGATGACATGACACGATCTTGGGGCGGGTGGGCGGAAGACAACCTTTCAGGAGTACAAAAGCTTGTTCAGATTGGACAGGGGTTTGATTTGTGGTGCCTACATGAAAAACACTTAGCAAGCCAAGTGAAGTTTCTTGCCAGTGATTTCAGTCATAGGTTTCAGTCGCAGAATGGTTTAGGCTGGAAGGGACCTCTAGAGGTCATCTGGTCCAACCTTCCTGCACAAGTAGGGACATCTCTACCTAGGGCAGGTTGCTCAGAGCCCCAATAGATTTTTGTCATGGTTTCTCCAGTTACGATGCGAGGGTAAAGAGCTCAAGCAATTCTCAGCCCTGGGCCTTGAAGTTACTTTCAGTAACTATGGAGGGAGAGATTGTGAAGATGGAAAAATAAATGAAGTGTATAAAGGATAAGAGTGCAAATAACACAAATTCAGAACAAAGTGAGTTCCTCACAAATGAGGGAGAAATAAGTAGGCTTTGTTTTTTTGCTTTGTAGAAATAACAACCTCCCCATAAATACCATCTCACTTACAAGAACTATTTAGAAACATGTATTTTTATTTTCGGTGTCGTAGCCCTTCAGGACTAGGTTTGGTAAGCCAGTAAGAGCTCGTGGTTACAACCCACAAGTCTCTTTCTCAGGTTTTTTTTTTCTTGACAGAATATAGTAGATAGAGACATCTTGCTAAACACAGCTTTCACATCTAATAACGACATTTGCAAGCTAAAACAAGACAGCCAAAATGCTTCACAAAATTCTTGTAATCTGTAAATTTAAGGGAGTACTGTGCCCGACTGGTCAGCCACCACAAAATGGTGGCACTGCTGTCATTTTGATCACCATTTTTCAGTATTTTATTTTAAAATATTAATGAGCTTAAAAAAAAAAAAACAACAAAAAACAGCATGCTTTTAGTTTTATGATTTTGACATATTAAACAGAAAGAAACTTATTTAATGTATAATCTGTAACAAGCTAACATACAGTTGGTATTTGCAGTGGTATGTTCAAGCTACACATAGATAATTTCACTGTGCTTTGAGAAGTAACAAGTCTCGAAGAGTTCATGTTCTTTTGCAATTATGCACAAAACCTGAATTCATTTTCAGGTTGCTTTACTGTTCTGGTAAACACTGCTGTGTATAAATGAATTTAGAGAAGATAATATACACTAGTTAGAGTACCTGTGGTATAGACAAAAGCTGAAGAAAGAAACTGTCATTACACTTACACGTGACCTTTTCAAAGTTAATTTGGTACATACCATTTGTCTATTTTTTTCATGGGTTTGCGGATAATTAATAAAAGCCTTTTTTTGCCTACATACTGCCTGATACTGTTCTAGTAGCAATGGCTAAGGCTAGAATATGAAATTTTGACTTTTCTGCTAATAGTTTACAACAGATAGTTTGCTCTGCCGATCACTGAGACTTGGTATTCTCTCCCCACTTCTCCTCCCCTTTTTTTTCCCATGTTAACCTATCAGAAAATATAAATCCTGGAATTCAACAGCAAAGTTGTGACGTTCGGCCATCGTGACAATTCCAAAATCACAACACTCATCCAAATTTGATTTTGAGGAAGAAAAGAAAGTGTTAACTATGCAGAAACATCTTATTTTAAGGAGAAAAGCAAAGCTAAAAAAAAGAAAGTAGGTTAAAATGCAGTGTTTAGAATAATCTAATACTTTGCCCTAATTTTACTTTAGCAGGTGTGATGATTTTAGCAGAGAATATATAAACTTTTTTTGGTCCAAGTGCGAGAATAGTTGCAAAATGGGATTTCTGTCATCTGAAATAGTAGGTACTGAAGTAAGTAGTGCCATAATCAAGCTTTCATAGAAGAAAGAGAGGGATATGTTTTAATAACTAGGCACAGAAATAAAAATAATATTAATTGCAGAAAAATCATTCCTATCAGGTTTACCGTATTTTTTAAGGGGACTGCTGGTAGCATCTACGATCAGTAAGCTAAAACCAGGGAGGATAATGCTAACAACTAAGGTAG
The DNA here is from genome assembly GCA_027560015.1 of Chloroceryle amazona. Classification (NCBI taxonomy): domain Eukaryota; kingdom Metazoa; phylum Chordata; class Aves; order Coraciiformes; family Cerylidae; genus Chloroceryle; species Chloroceryle amazona. Next base: position 4,709 of record JANHFX010013197.1, on the reverse strand, counting down.
CAGATGGGCCACAACTAGTGAAAAGTGGTTCGTTGCAGAAACGTGTCCAGAATTATTTCATTGCCGTTACCTTGTCAAAATCTTGATAGAAATTGAACAAAATCTTCAACATATGTGAATCGATGACTGAAACGCTACAAAGTCGGCCAGAAATTGTACATTTGAAAATGGCACCGCTCAATATTGGCAAACTTTCTGAAACTACTGTATTATTGTGGGTGAGAAAGTGGAATGTTGATGCTTTTAATGAGCTGTTAGGGAGGTCTAGTTCAATGTACGGGAAGTCATGATGAATTAAAGAGAAAAAAAGTTGCTGGGGAACTGTACCTCACCGAGTGGTTTTTTGATGTGTTTATTGTCATTGCCCGTATCAAATCTAGTATGAAATGTAAAGAAAATGGCATTCGTAACACACTGTTGATGGTTAACTTCTAGTGCTGTTAGTCAGCATCGAGTCAGTGATTAACTCTGATTTAAAAATGTCAGAAGCCTGTCATTCCTCAGAGCAAGTTCGCGGAATGATCGGAATTTGGACTTCATGTTATTTCAATGTGTGAAAAATATTAGTTAGGGGAGCACAGAAATTGCCACGTCTATCCTTTTTAATTCTCTTTTTCAATTGGCAAGCATAATTTCCTCTGTAGTCTGTCACCATTAAAAAGAAGTAAATGAATAAGTAATTAAATAATGTAACGAAAACCAAACGAGGAGAACATAGCGCATAAACTTCCCTCAGCTCAAATTCTAACACCACATAATCACTCCTTTTAAGCATGTGCTTCAAATGCTTAAATGCTTATAAAAAACAAAGGCATGATCTTTTGTGGCATATATGTAGACTACTGAATATATACATGTCAGATAAAGTAGCCTTTCCTGTTTTAAACTACGTTCTGCATTCACACAAAGTGAAATACCCCATTTCTGGGGAGCCAAATAGGAAACGGATTTGATAAAACTTGTCATATATATTAAGTGACTGGGTTGGTGGAATTCACATTACCTGATCACCTTTTTATTCACGTGTTTGTTGCCAATTCCCCCTCTCCAATTTTATTTTTTTTTCTTAACAAAAGCATGGGATGCATCAGTAGTCATAGAATTTGTTAAATACTACTAAATAAAGGTGATATTTAATAAAAAATAATAGAAATAGTTACAGCAACTTGTTAGTTTTCAGGATTGATGGGATGCTTTTAATCAATGGGTGATATAACCTCAAAATTTTCAACAGCGGACCAGAAAATAAAATTTTAGATGCTTATATAGATTTTTAAGACTTAAGTGAGAGATGGACGCAGTTAGTTATTTCTGGAAGAAAATATCAGTCTGCTCTTCATTAGCTCTGGAAAAAAAGCCCAACCAACCAACCAAAAAAGAAAACACAGAAGAAGGAAAGTGCTCCACAAAACAGGAGAAAAGAACTTAAAGCTTCAAAAAACTATCAACCCTTTAATTTTCCTTTATTCATCTTGAATTCAACCTTCGGTTGTCAAGATATTTCCCTTCAGGTTTTATCTACATAAAGATGCTTAAGGAAATTAATTCAAATCAATTAACAAGTTTGATTTACAGAGGACTAGTTAAACAATATTAGGTCCCTGTGTGGACATTTGAAATCAGACCTGAAGTAAATTAAAGGAGTTCTAATTCACCTGGAAATGGACTGAGTTGAATAAAGAATCATTTCAGTGGGAAGAAGAGTCACAATAAATGTTTAATGTAATCTAATTAATCCATTTAAAATGTGTAATTTTGCTTCATTTCTATGAGCTCCCATGATTTTCTTTATAGACTCAGACAGTGAGGGCTAATCTGCATGGATCATTTATTAGAATATTTTATGAACTTCAGTGTGTTTACTACCATCTAACAACGGAATTATATCAGCGGTTTCCTAATTAAAAGCAACACTTCAAAAATATCATTACAATGATTAGGAGTGGTAATAAGCAGTGCCAGAATCTCTCCACACGTAGAAATAGTTGAATTATATGATCTGAAGGAAATAAAACACTGATTACATGTGAAAACAAGAAATACTAGGTTCAGTGAAATATATATAAAAAAAATAAAGATTCTTCTTTTATTTTGTCCTCCCGCTTCCGTTGCTCTGCCTTCTGGCAGACAAATTACACTTGCACATTTTATGTGAAGGCAAAAAACCAACAGCCCTCAAAAAAATTAATGCATTTCAAGTCCACAGAATAATACAGAGTATTTTCAGGAAGCATCTTCCGAGAGCTTAAGCTGATGTTACGCGTGCGTATCGTTTAAAGCGACTTTTGAGGCTGCCTAAGCAATTGCTGTTCATCATCTTCATCGGTGGGAAATTGTTTACCTGTTGACAAAGGTGAAACTATATTATTTATTAAATAAATTCAGGCTGGGCTGGAAGGAAAGTGTCCGTTGAACTTCCAGCTCTTCATCGGGCTATAGATACCCTGGAGAAGTAGCCATTCTTTTCAGTGTCTGGTTTTCTGAAGCAGTTCAGGTAGATATGGGAGGAAGTTCTCTGTGTTCCCGTATGCAGAGATGACGTCATTCTGGACTCCTATCTCATAAAGGGAACATGGGTTAAGAGATTGAGATAGAGGGTGAAAGGAATACGGGTTCTTATGAAGTGCTTGAGATGGAGGGTGGAAATGGGGAGGAGTAACTGAAGAACCACTAAAGCAGAGGAGAAATAAATGGTGCCCTATACAAGATGGTTTATTCCCATTTCCTGAAGGTCATTTTGAATGCTGGAGGAAACAAAATATGCAGGTCTGTGCCAACTCTTCTTCCTCCGTATATCTTGATTGGGATATCACGGAACAGCAAACAGGTGGAAGGCCAGGTAGCCCCGGGGTTAGGTGATGAAACACAAGTTTATCAGTTGACTATATCTTCGGAGGTCCTTAAGATGCTTATGAGGCGATGTATATTTTATGATAAAATATCATACTGAAGATCGAGATTCTTGAGCCTTGACACTTTGGTCACACTTACGATGTGCTAGAATATCTCTTTCGGTGAACAATGAAGACGTTTCTGGGGGAAGGATGGGAGTGGAGGGGGATGAATGTTGCTTTTCCACGCTGCTTTTAGGCAGAGTGATTCTGTGATTCACAGAAATGAATTTATCCCTAGAGAGGGTTTGCCAAAAGTCATTGCTCCCTGATTTCCCAGGGTTTCTTCATTAATAAATTAGAATTTAGGGTGCCTATGTTTCGTTGAGATAAGGCTGTTTCTTGGAGGTATTCTGCAACACTTTCTGGATTCTTCTTTGTTTTGTTTGTGGATTTAATTGTTTATTTTTTTTTAAAGCAGAGCTGAATATTTGCAGAGAGAAATAAGAAACATTCTCCAGGAATATTCTGCAAAATAAGAGCCACTTTATTTCCGCTGTTTTGTGCAGTCCTGAGAAGTGTGACGTGAAAGGTCTGGTATTTCAGCTAGTCCGTTTCCCACTTCATGATTGTTTCCTGAGTTATTTATTTGCTTAAATTTTGCTCAAGTGCAAAATTTACAGATTTTTATATATTTTATGTATATATATTGATCTAACTTTTAGGTATTTTATTCACTCTCTGACAGAATAAGATGATTGAAATACAGGTATGTTAATGAGTACCATAGAAAACTGCGGGATAGATAATTTCTTGTCTTTACCCGACTACATTATAGAGGCTTTTGGTTCGCCCTTCGTTTGTTTTAATACACAAATGTAATTTAAAAAGAAAATGCACGTAGAGCGCGAGCAGCGAGGCAGCGGCAAGGGGCAGCCCTGTGCCTGGGACGAGAGATTGAGGCGAACAGGGGCCAGAAAAAGCCGGGGGGAAAGCAGCGAGCCCCGCCGGGAGCCGGCGGCTCCGGGGTGCGAGGCCCAGAGGCTGAGGGGGCCGGGTCGTTGCCGGGCTAACGGCTGGAGGTTGAAACGCAGCGAAAGCGGAAGCGGCGCTCAGAGCGCGAGCCGCGAGGCGGCCGTTGGTCCCGGGCGGGTGTGGGGGGGTCAGGGGCTGCGGGGGCGTCACAGCCTGGCACTGGCGGCTAATGGCGGCTAATGGCAGCTAGGGGAGCGGCTGCGGGCGCTGGGAACAAGCCGACGGTCTCCTCTGTCGCGTAGCCAAGTTCCGAGAGGAAGCTGAAAGGCTGAGGAGCATCAGGGAGGCTGAGCAGGAGCCAGGCCCTGCACTCTCTCAGTCAGAAATGGGAGCACCCCTCAGAGAGCGCCCAGGCTCAGCTAGACCCTGCCCCTGTCAGACCAGAGGCGGGGGTCTGGATGGGGGGGGTGAATGGCGGCAAGGTCATCGTCGTGGCAACAAACTCTCCTTGCCCACCTCACCCCCCTCAGTGCCACTGAAGAACGGATATGGGGGGACAGAGTGTACCCTCAGTAAGTTTGCGGATGATACTAAACAGGGAGGAGTGGCTGATACACCCGAGGGCTGTGCAGCGAGACCTGGGCAGATGAGAGCTGGGCAAAGGCAAACCTAATGAAGTTCAGCAAGGTTAAGTGTAGAGTCCTACACCCAGGGAGGAATAACACCAGGTAGTGGTACAGGTTAGGGTGGACCCGCTGGAAAGCAGCCCCATGGAGAGGGACCTTGGTGTCCTGGTGGACAAGATGTTCTCCACAGGACAGCAATGTGCCCTGGTGGCCAGGAAGGCCAATGGTCTCCTGGGGGGCATAAAGAAGAGTGTGGCCAGCAGGTCAAGGGAGGTTC
>JANHFX010013196.1:5324-28467 GCA_027560015.1 Chloroceryle amazona | reverse complement strand
TCCGCGTGTCGCTGCCTCACGCTGCACGCCCAAACCGCCCCTCTCCATGCCCAACTGCCTGCCTGTCCCCGCACCCGCCCACCCACCGACTACTTGTCCTTCTGCCCAACTGCCCACCTGCCTGCCCAACTGCCCACTTGCCTACCTGCCTACCTGCCCACAATTCCCTGGCCCTGACAGCACCTGAAGACAGGCCTCTTGTGTCCAGTAGGGAGCAGCTCCCCAGCATCTTTCTACTTTCTGTGCCTTTACCTAAAACTGGGGCTGTGGGCGCTCAGGTGCACCCAGCCCAGAGGCCAGAGCTGTGCCTGCACAGAAGTGCCCTACACGTGTGCTGCCTGCCCAGCTCTCGCTCCCTTTTTCCTGCATCTGCCTTTTCCCCTCTCAGGTAGCCACACACACTCCCTTATCCTGTCCTGTGCATTTGCCTTCATGGGCAAGCAGCAGGTAGGAGCTCCAGGGTGAGGCACTGCGACAGGCTCAGTGGAGGTGGACTGCTTGCGTTCCCCCCCCCCCCCCTCATCTGAGGGGGTTACATTGCAGGCTGGTTGTAATCCTGCACTCTCTAGGCCTTTGGCAGGATGTGATCCTGAACTCTCTAGGCCCAAGGATGCCGCCCTGGCAGCATTGCCAGGGCTCTTCCCTATCCAGCTGTGCTGTCCCACTGGTTCTTATCCCTCTAGTAGTGCATGTACTGTGCTTCTTCACAGCTCCACAAATGCGTCCTGCAAATGGTGCTGTTCTGTCCAGTGCAGCCTGCCCCAGCTGACATCTTGTTCTGACAGGACAGACAAGAGTGCAAGTGAACAGAAATACCACGTGATAATTAATCAGGGAACTTTTCCATGCTACATTTAAAAAAAAAAATCAGGTAATTCCTGGCAGGCACCTTGCCTGCAAGAGAGCCCCACAGCCAAAAGTGTCAGGTCAGAGCATGGTGAGTCCCTAAACAAAGAAATCCTGTCCAGTACTAAAAGCCATGTGATTGCAGAATGGATATATTGTATATGACAGAAGTTTGGGCAATGAGTGTGCTGGTTTAGACTCGGCTGATGAGCCAAATGGGTACAGACATGAGCGCAGACATCTGTTTTTTCATACCTTATTTACAAAAAAATCTAGAAAATGCACACAAAGAAAGCCTATGCTGGTGACTGTTGTTAAAGGTGTGAAGCAGTCAGAAGTTACCAAACACCAGAGTTCAAGCTGCAAGATCATACCCCGTCTCAGTTACCTGTTGCGTGAACTTTATGGCACAGTCCGTAATTACAGGATTACATTTTTTTTTTCCCCTCGAGAGATTGTCTCTGTCAGTGGTTGAGAGTGATAGATCTTGGAGGACGAGACTGATCTGGGTAGGGGAAGAGGCAGGTTACTTTGCTGCTGAAGTTGGAAAACACACTGAATGGCACAGGCAGTAGCAAGAAGAGGAAGGCTAGTCTCTTGGGAGTGGCAGTGGGTGATGGCTCTGCGTTTGCCAAAGCTGACATACACAGATTTTTGTGGGTGATTGATGGCTAATTCAGGGTGCTGGCCTTGAGTCCCCAGAGGTCTGGCAGGAATATGTGCTAAATGCTCCTAAACTACAGATGTCATAAATGGGAGGTGTACTTTGAGCCTGTGCTGCAGGATAACACATGCTCTGAAAAAAAAATAAAAATCACCCATGGCTGTTTTATTGAGGCACCCAAACTTAGTGGATGTTTTTGACGTTGAGCTCTGGCTAACATCTCTCCTCCTTCTCACAGAGAGAAAATAAATTAATGTTTACAAAACCTTCATATTCTATAGGAGTAACAGGCATGAAACAGTCTACAGGTGAATGAGAAATGCCACCATCACAGTGGGATCTGAGTATCATGAAGTATCTTAACACGTCAGGCAACAGGCTAAGCAAGGAATGTGAAACTAACCACCGAGTACCCGGTCAGGATCCATGCTAAGCACTGAGCAAGACAGTGGTCCCCTAGTGCTTTGTAAATCATGTGCAAAACGTATCTAAGTTAAGGGCACAGCTGCAAGTTTATGGTGTACATTCTACCACTGCATGAAATACAACTCTAGGACAAGGTGTGGTGGATCAGCCAATGAGTTCATACGGTTGATGCCTTCTAGTTGCTTCATATTTCTAATAATACCAGGAAGAAAATAGGGACCTGCTGCCCTTTGCCTCTTCTTGTTGCTCTATGATGTAGCTCTTGCTTGGTTTGCAAAATGATGTTAAGTTACTTTGGGTGTTACACCCGAGGCTGCTGCTGCAAGGTTCTGCCTGAAGAGATCCCAGGTTTCCCAGATGAGACAATGGTGGGCAGTTTTCTCCCCATGGGTCTGTTTTAACTTATTTTTCCACAGCTGGAAGCAACCCTTGCTGTGGAGAGTATTGGTGTCACTGCTGTAAGGCTGCCAGCAGATGGGCAGCTTTGCTGAGCCTCCAGGAGATCGAGGGGTCAGAAGATCCATTTGGTTCATGACAAAAATTTCTGGGGAATCTGGGTGGGACGGATCCAGTATATATTCTTTGCTATCCTTCCTAACACCCAGGCGTAGACGCAGCCTATGAACTAGGCATAGAGAATTCTGGACTTCAGAGGTGCCTGACCTGTACACGTGGGGATGGGTTCACAGACCAGAGCTCTAGAATTAGAAGCGATGTCCCCAAAAGCCAAACATATTGCTAATCTGTATATGTCCATGGTAGATTAGCATTCCTCAAGACACTGTTGCTGCAGAAGTGAAGCTAAAATGCTCTTTTTTTTTTTTTTTTTTTTCCCCCCAGCAATCGGTTTAACTTAGTTTTAAATTGCTATTCAGAAGTGCTAAGGCTCAAAGCTTATCTTTTAGAAATGAAATCTGAGGTCTCTTTATAATTCTTCATGTTCAAGTTGGGGAATAATGGCTTCAAGTTTAAGGGACGCGTTATTTAGATAATGTAATGGAAATAAGTACTGTGGATATTCTGCAGTCCTGGTGTAGAGATTATTTCAGGTTTATTTTTATTCAGATTAATAAACTTTTCATTTTTATAAATTTATATGCCAGGCACAAAGTGATTTCAGCTTGCACACATTTATATAAAATAATGCAGAAGACAAGCAGACCTAACTTCTGAGAATAGAGCAAGGTGAGAAGATTAACTTTTTCATAGCTCTTTGTCACTCATCATACTCAGATTATCAAAGTATGTTTTGCAAAGGAAACAGAATTACATTATTGATACAATTGCTCAATTACATTGCATCTCTCCACATCTTTTTTTTATTGTTATTAACTAATAGTGATGAAATTATAAGTTTATTAGCTTTGTTTTTAACAATTAGTAATTTGTAATCTGACTTCAGTTGATGGGCGATGGTGGGAAGGAACTGGTTTTATTAGATTAAATTTCAGAGTTTTGATTATTGGCTGATGTAGATAAACAACATAAAATATTTCTTAAACGCTTTTTATTTTAGTCTTGAGAGGAGAAATAAATGCCTTTGAAATGTGCAGTTATTGGCATTCTAGATGAGGGATAAAGCCCTGTGAGAACTTGTCAAGTAGTAATCACAAGCATCTTCTAAAATGACTTCAGGGTTAGGTTCAAATAAATTATTTGCAGATGCATTTTTGCATCATTCAAACAGGCCAAATAAATTATTTGGTTTTTTTACATTAAACTAAATAATTTATTCGTATCTCCCTTATCCAGTAGCTGGTACCTGTGAAACTTTCTTCTTCCTGAGTCCAAGATGAGCAAGAGTTGGTAAACAAGGCAGGTGGTTAGTGCTTTAACTAAACTTAACTTCAACTGAAGAATCTCATCTTTAGTTGGATTAAAACATGACTGCTCTCACACAGCTTGATTTAGATTTGAGCCAGGCTTGGCTCTCAACAGTCATTTTACTCATTTCTGTTCTTGTGTATCTTATTTTCTGGTAAGATTATAAGTAAATTAATAAAAATCTAGTAAGTGTCTGACTGTCTAAAGAAGTTCAATCTGAACCACTGAAGTGGACTGGGCATCCCATGTTTTCCTTTGCACTGACACTTGTCTTTGGTTTGCCAGCTTGGGGAGTTAAATCAGCAGAGCGTGTCTTGCTTTGCAAAGGGTGGTGGTGGGGAAAAGGTTGTTTCTTGCTGTCTGAACTGTCTAATGCTGGGGTGCGATGAGGAGTGTGGGACCAGAAGAATGGCATCAGCACCAGCTTTGGTTGATATCTCTGTGGTATGTCATGTGCACAACAGATTAAATGCTTCATCTGGCCCCTGTTGCCTTCCAGAGTTAGTGTCAGCCTTGGAATCTCCTCCATCCTGTCTGATCTCATCACCCCTGCACTTCTGGACTATTGCAGCTGGTTCCCAGCTAGTCCTTCCCCTCCTTTTCCACATTCCAATACATGTCACCCGTTCTGGTTTCACTTATTTTGCATTCTCCTTGGGTGAGAAGTAAAATGTAGATGTTTTACCTATTTACCAGAGTGAAGAAAAACTTCCAGGTATCAAAGAGAGAGAGAAAAGTGTATGGGGGAAAACAAAAAGCAGCTGGGATTTTCTTAGGGTTTTTTACACCAGTTAGGAGGCTTACCCACCAGTTTGAAAATTTCTGGTCTGTGTTACATAATGAACATTTTAGGTAAAGGAAGTATTTTCTGAATGTCATTTCTTGCTTTTTCAAGAGCTCATCATAATCAGGCTGTGGGACCCTTATCAGCCTTGCAGCAAGAATTTACAAGGTATTTTTTAAGAGTAAGACATGAGCAGAAGGAAGCAGATAAAGATGCACAGAACTGTTTCTTAAAATCATTTCTGATTTGGTGTCAAATTCTCTCCAAGCAGAGGAAAAGTTTTGGGGAGATTAGTTCGATTTGGTAAGTATTTAGGGCAGAGGTAACAGGATTTTATAGATAATGTCCATCTTGCATGCCATGAAAATTATAGGCTCATGGCATTGATTTGCTCAGTAGCTTTACTGTTTAGTAAACCCACCCATCTGAATTGAGTATGAATAAAGCACTTTTTGGAGTAGTACTATTAGCTTGTCGATATTGGATAGCAGCTCTTGTGGTTTTAGATTCAAACCACGTTAAGTGGCTATGGCTACAGGCAGGGGTAGAGGACTTGTTAAGGCAGCATGGTGAACAGCCCTGCAGCGGGGATTAGAGCCTGGGTGGGTTTAATTGCATTCAGCATCCAACAGGCTGTGATAGACTCTGTCCCTTGTCTTTTCAGAGGCTGCACAATGGAGTTCTCAGAGATCTTGAACGTCAAAATCAGAAAAAGGAGAATATTCGCCTGCTAGAAGAGCAGATTGCTTTGACAAAGCAGCTTATGGAAGAAAGAGAAAAGGCACTAATGGAGAAAGGCTCCCAACAGTCCTAGGCAGGGGCCTGAGTCCTTAGAGCTTTGATTAAAGACTTTTGCAGATCATTGGTAACTACTTACAAGTGTTTCAGCAAACATAATCTGTGAAAGACTGTTTCTTTATATAGGTTATAAATCAGTCCCAAAAGCTATAGGACAGAAACAAAACATTTCCTCTGTTATGGTACCTTGACTGTAGAGACCTGCCTGACTTATCCAGTGTGGATGGACTTGTCAACCTGGGGAGGAATATCTCATTGTTATGCATTGTTAGCCATTGAGGATGGCTAATAATGTTCACATGAGTGGGCTGCTTAGTCGACATGATGATGAAGCCACTAGAACCTCCACCTCAGAGGGACTGGAGGAGGGTGAGGTGGAAGGGGAAACCCTCCTGATTGTTGAGTCTGAGGACCAGGCTTCGGTGGACTTATCGCACGACCAGAGTGGGGACTCCTTGAATAGCGATGAAGGTGATGCGTCCTGGATGGAAGAAATGTCCTATTACTGTGAGAAGTGCCAGAAGTGGATTCCAGCAAGTAAGCCTGCCAGTTGGGTTGTGCCTTGATTCATTGCTGGGGTTGTTTTTTGCCAAGTGGTTATGCTGTCCTTCATACCTGTTTTATGTGGCAGCCCTTGTTTAGCTGTATCTCATCTGGTGTTGGAGGAGAAAAGCTGTCTGGGCATTGCTGGGAGCTCCTCTGCCTGATGCCCGTGGTGTGTGTTAGGTACTTCAGTCCATGAGCTGTGTGGGTGTCTGTAGCTGGCATTCCCTATGAAGAAATGGGACTGCCTTCTTTAAATGGTAGAGAACAAGGGTATGAATTCAGAAACATCCTCCCGAGTCTTGCCACTGGCATGTTTTGGGTACTTCGGCCAAGCAACTTGGTCTCTCTGCTCACTCAGATAAAGATAGTGACCCTTGCTGTAAAGCTCTGTGGAGGAAAATGTCTTCAGAATGGTGTTATATTGTCACCTTCTTTTTTATATATATTGGGGGGGGGGGGGGTTGGTTGGTTGGTTTTGTGTTTAGTTTGTGGGTTTTCTTGTTCTGGTCAATTTGTCACATCTGTGGAGCATGTGACTAAATCTGAACCCTAATGGTTTCACGATAATGTGAATTGAAGTTAGTTTTCACAGAAGCATGTCTAGAAGCTAACTTTGGGAAGCCTTTGGAGCAAGCTGCAGAACTTGATCCCTCTGCTACTGCTGCTTGACATAAGATACAAGCTGTTAGCTGAATTCTAGGTTATTGGATCTATTATTAGATGCAAAAGCTAGATATTGCTAATCATGGGTTGTTGGGTTTTTTTTTGGCAAAAGTTACAGTGCAGAAATCTTTTGAGTCATGTTAGGAACCAGCATCATCCTATTAACATAGTATGCAATTAAAGGGACATACTAACTTGAAATGTATTAACAAACAAAAAAGGAGCAAAGTTAAAGGTAGCATGAGCTATCTCATCTTAGAGCACTTGATTTAACACTCCATTTATTTTATTTTATAAGGTGTTCCTCTTTCTCGTTGCTGTGGAACATATCCAAAGAGCAGAAAAAGCCAAACACAAAACAACAGTAACTAGATAAAATTGTGCAAAGTAAACAAATCGGAAAGGGGAATTGCTGTTCTCTTTGCAGATTGTTCAGTTATATGGATATCATTTGTTGCTTGTGAAAATCACCACCATGCTCAGGCAAATTATGACTTTATACATTGAATTACTATGTAAAAATTCTGTTCATCTACTAATTATGTTGTTCTCCCCCACTCCCATCAGATATAGGTGTAATTTTAGTACTTAGATTCAGCAATTCACTATGGAAGCATAGCATGTGTATATTACAAATGCTTGATCTGGTGTTATTACATAGTAAGAGAGATGTCATGCTTGTAGAGAAAGACCTTTTGTGTGTGAATTCTCAGAAATGCTGTAGTATTAATTGTTTCCTGTCCTGCGATTTTATTTTTTTTAATTTTTCATATTTGTGTAAATTAACCCCATGGAAGTTTATAAATCCTAATTCCTATGATTTTTATTTTTCTCTGCTTCAGAAACAGATACAGAGCCTGTAGCTTTGGATGTGTGGGGTTTTACAGGTAGTTCTATCCTGTCAGATTGCTTTTGTTCAGACAAACTTTTATGCAGGCTTAGCTTTACACAGCAAAGCTCATGCTGAAGTGCTTTACTGACTTGGGATCAATGCATCAACTGAAGTAAAGAATGTTTCTTGATGAGATTGGGCAGATCTTTTGGTTGTCAGTCTCAAGGTCTCAAGGAAAGAAGATCTTTCCCGATAGAAGAAATAAATACCTTACAGCTTTGTACCATGAAGGCTGCAGTGCATCCTAAAGGCTGCTGTAAACAGGGACCAGCAACCTTTAGTAACAATTTGTGGATAGGGAGAGAGCTGGAAAGGCATGTAGCAGTGAGTAGTGAGGTAACACGGAAGAGAACACTCATATTTCTGATAGCCTTTACAGTAGCATACCTAAGTCTGGTTATCCTGGGTAAGGAAGAAGGAATGAGAAATGCAGGGGAAACAAGGAAATCCTTGGCTTTTGCCTTTTTTTTTTTATGCCTGAGCTTTTCAGTTGGTCACTGCTGCCTGCTACAAGGGTGAAATGTGTCTGTGCCTTCCATTGCAGTGAGTTCTGACACTTCTTGGGAACACTCTGGGTCTCTGGACTCTTGAGAAGAAGCCAGAAAGTACTTTTTGGCCTGATGTTGTAGGACATCCAGATCTCCTTTGCAGCACTTTTTTCATGTAAAAGGACCCAAGAAACTCATTTTTGCCTGTTCATTTTAGGTCAATTGAGAGAACAGCTCAGCTACCTCAAAGGAGATAACTTTTTCAGATTTACTTGCTCTGATTGCTCAGAAGATGGGAAGGAGCAATTTGAACGGCTGAGATTAACATGGCAACAAGTAAGTAAAATGTCTGAGCCCGCAGAACAACCACAGGACTTTCTAAAATTGTTGTTTGTGTATGCACTACCTAGAAAAGGAGGATCGGGTATAGGTAACAAAGAAACATATGCATGAAATTCAGAAATTAATTAGCTAAGGATTGCCTACATACTAGAACTTGGGCATTTGGCAGGTAAAGTGAAAGATAATCATATAAACCACATTCCTTTTTTTTTTTTTTTCCCCTTCTTTTTTTCTTCCCCTTACGTTGCTTATAAATTCATGGCTTTGGGCAGGTTTGGAAAAGCAAAATGAATGTAATTTGGCTGCTAGACGTGAAGAGTTTTTCTGTGTATGTGAGCAAATGTAAAACTAGTGAAGGCAACATAGAAACAGAAAGCTTGCCAGCTCCCTGAATGCAAAGCTCCAACCTGGCTGCTTGCTTACAAGCAACACTCCTTGGTGGAATTTGCTATTTCAGTTGCTTGTACACCTGAGCAATCAAAATAATTTGCAATACAGAGTTACCACCCTATGGGTAGACTGATGAACATCATCTTACTCTAAGCAGGGTGCTGGAGGGGTGGGCAGGCAGTGCTGTTTGCCTCTGCTTAAATGAATTTGATCAGGCAGTAGCTGCTGCTCAGAATTAAGTGTTTCTACATGCTGAGCATTGGGTATTATGTGCAAGACATCTGTTTGTATCCTTTGGGACAGTAGTGGTGTGTTGTCTCAAAACAGATAATTTAAAACATCAGTTGTAACTTGTATAGTGCTTTCTCCCAGTGCCCAGTTCAGGCATGAGCAGGGGGAAAGTTTGTCATTGCAGCCTGTGGCAAGCAGAGCAGTAGAATTTCAGCAGGTTACAAATCTGGAGAGCAAAGGCTGCGAGCGTTACGCCCAGGTTCCCTCAGAGTGGCAAGGGGAAGGGACAGACAAAAGCAAAACAGGTGAGGAAGAAACTATTGAAGAGACTATCTCCCTTCCAGCAGCCAGAGCTGCTGTTACTTCTGGTATTAAGTCGAATTGAGGAAAGGGGTCAGATCAATTTAGCAGGAAAAAAGGGGACAGTAATTTCTGGATTTTTTTTTTTTTTTTCAGAGCATGTGGCCTCAACAGATTCTTATCTTTAGCCAGTTGAACAAAGAATTTGTTTTGAAGTCCTGAGACACTGTCCCACCTGACTTAAAAAAAAAAACAAACAACAAAACCACAAAACAAACAAAAACCCAAACCATAAACACACACGACCAAAGCCAAACCCAAACAAGCAAACAAAAAACAACCAGAAAATCCTAGATAAATAATTACCAAACTAGGAGTGGTTGTGAGGCAGAAATAGGGGATGTTAAAGCTGTCTGTATCTCCTCATTTTGGCATCTTCAGCAAAGCATTCCAGAAAGCTATGGCCCACTGTGAGGAAATCCATCTTCCTAAGAAAAACACATTTTAAACTTTTCTGACAGTGAAGAATAAGTCACTAATTAATGTTTGGACTTGATCTTAAAGATCTTTTCCAACCTCAACGATTCTATGATTCTAAATCTGTATTGGACCTAGTATCCAAGAGAGGCTGTGTGATTGTCAAAAGACAAACCCAGACCAGCTGAATTTAGTTGTATTCAAATGAACTGGGTAAATGTAATTAACAGTTGCTCACCTGGGATTTACTTACAAAGAAGTGTGATACTTTTCGAACCTGCCCTTTAATTTAGATATGTAATAGACTGAATTTGGTTTTGGAGCATGTGAATGAGCTGTAAATTGATTTGGTTTAAAGATCTGGAGACAAACTTAATTCTTGCATACTCGGATATGTACTTTTACAGAGAGTTTACAGTCTGTTCAGTTTGAAATGTAACAGGAAGTATCTAGAAAGCCTTGTCACTATGTTTTTGATGGATTAGATACTGGGATTACTTGTGGACTTTTTTTTGTAAAGGCTTTTTTTCCCTACCTCCACACTACATTTAGACCCCAGTTGTGATACAATTCACTTACACAGCTGCTGCAAGAGCTTGTATCTCAGCATAAACCTGCATAACTTGTCAGCTTGTTATTCCCTTGGGATGGAGAAGTCTCTGGGAGAATGTGCATGTAACAATAGAAAGACGAGAACATGCAGCATGAAAGCTGGAAGAAGATGGATTGCAGAAGTTGCCTATGAGATGTTGCAAAAATAAGATATTCATGAGGGAGCAAAGATTTGTCTGTGTGTGGTGGCTGGCATGGTGGTTCAGCAGATGAAGCAGAAGAGATTCACTTGTATCCAACGCTTGCTGTTTCAGGTTGTCATGCTGGCAATGTACAATTTGTCTCTGGAAGGAACGGGCCGTCAGGGGTACTTCAGATGGAAAGAAGATATTTGTGCTTTTATTGAGAAACACTGGACTTTCTTATTAGGGAACAGGTAAAGATGTGATATTTCCCTAAAGATCTGGTTGGTGAGCCAAGGGAATTAAAACCTGTTAGAAAGATGAACAAGAATCCTGGTCAATTTGGTGATGTTTCTGTTGAACATCACTAGGAAGAAAATTGGAGTATTTAATATTGAGAACATGAGTGTAGGCTTGAGGGCTATTTTTGAGAAAGAATAACCATTTCTTAGTAGGGAAAAACAATTCCAAGAATGTCACACAAAAGCAATGCAAATGCATAAACTTGGGGGTTGGTTTGGATTATTTTTTATCTTCCATCAGGTAGCGCATGAACCTGCGAAGCCTTTGAGTCTTTCTAAATAGTCACAATGAATGGGCTAGTCCTGATGTCCCTGGGCTTTAAAGAAAAAAATAAAAACAGGTCCAGAAAAGTATTATGTTATTTGGCTATAAAGCTTGCACAGACAGCGTTCTCCAAGAAGGAAAATTAGGCCTCATCTTTTAGATTGTTTTGGATCTTAATAAAGTAGCTTTTACACGACAGGCGTTACAAACCACTGAAATGTTTTTCCGTGTGTGTATGGGGGGGAAATGCTGCCGGAGTAATAACCTTCTGGTAAAGGGCAGCCTTTGCAGCACAATGACTTGTGTGCCGTACAGGTGAACAGCATGTTCTTTTCCAAGCATGCTGCAGCTGTCAAACCCATGCCTCGCTGTTAATGCATGTGCTACGGAGGCAGGAAAGGAATTGAGCAAGCCTTCGAAGTTGTGGATTTGATTGACTTTGTAGCTTCTTTTCTTGCCCAGGGATTTCTCGGTTGTAAGATCTGGCCATTCTCCCTAGCCAGGTTTGCTCTTTGGTTTTGCTGTCATTGTTTGTCTGTGCCTTCTTGCTTTGTTCTCAGAGATGTTAGTATTTGTTCGCTCTGGAAACCACAGGGACCCTGACAGAAGGGCAGCTGATGGGCTGTTGTTCCTTCCTCAAGGAGCCATCACCTCCCAGGGCTTGCTGCTGCCTTTTGAGACTTGCCCTGGTAACAGGACATTCCTTGTTCTGATTAAAATTCAGATTAAGTGATTACTGGCCTCAAACATAGCTTCCCCACTTGCCTGAACAAGCCAGTAATGGAGCAGGGACAGCTGAACCATATGTGTAGCGGTTCAAGGCGTGCAATGCTTTACTTACTTGGCATTTTGAAGTACAGCTTATCCAGTTTTACTGTAACGTTCCAGACTGTGATCTGGGGTACCTGAGTTTAATCCCCTCACATTTGAGGGTCAGTACCCCAAGGTGTGTAATTGCAACACTCAGAAAAGAGTGAATACCTGCTCAGCCAAGCCCAGCTTCGGTACTGAAGTCTTTTCCAGTGCAGGTGTGCAAAGGGAAGAAGGAATCCTGAGAACCTGTGCAAATACAGGTTTAGACTCTGCACAATGTACCTGATTCTCCTGTAGCCAGGGGAGTTATTCTCACTTCTTCCCTAAACAACATTTTACTTAGTCCTGTGCCCAGTTCTTAGAGGAACAAGAAGTAGGTAGAACACAATGCCCTGCAGAGTGAAGGGCTTAAATGCAGCTCCCTGCCTCTGAGTGACCAACAGTGTGCTTCAAAAATAGTACAGTGGCTTACTGGTATGTTGACTAGTGGAAATCCTCTTCCCCTTGCTGCAGGAGGGCAGAAAACCCCAAGTTTATACTGCAGGCATCTGTGAGATAAGCATACATACTTTTTTACCTTGCCACTTCCTGCAGCTCCCTTGTCCCAGGTGATTTATTTCTCAGCCCCCTACCCATGTTTCTCTGTGGTGCTTGACAAGGCTGCAGCTCTGGAGGTCAGGGTGGCCCATTGTGAATTAAGCTTTACATTAAGTCCTACAGCCCTGGGAGCGTGCTTTGCTAAATGAAATGTCACAGTCAAGGCAGGCATTTAAATTGCCTTTCCTTCTGTGTGAAGTGACACCTCTATCACAACCTTTCCCTTGCCTCTCCCATCCTGTACACCCAGAGTCCTGTTTGCTGTCTTCATAATGGAACAGGCAATGTCAGCTCTAGCAATACAGCTATCGCTGAGATCCTATTCCCATTCTCCTATTGCCAAATTGTTAATGAAGGTAGCAACATCGTCGTTTGAAAGCTGGGGGTTCCAGTGGCCGGGTAGACCTCGCCTCATTAGGCTCAGCGTATGGTAGCTCATCAACAAAAGAAAAATGACATCTTGCCATGCTGCATCTGCATGGTGCTCTGTGCATCGGAGCCCACCAGTATGTTGTACCTTGCCCCGCAGAGTGGTTCGTTGTGAAGAAATTAGTTATCTTTTGCCTTTCTGAGGCTGATGCGTCATCCCCCCTGCATCAGTGTCCAAAGCACTCTGCACTTTCCATCTTGGCAGAGGGAGGAGGCTTTGGGATGAAAGCACAGCTGGCAAGTGAGGACCTAACACTTGTTTTCCCCTCTGCCAACATAGGAAAAAGACCTCAACATGGTGGAGCACAGTCGCTGGCTGTCTCTCTGTGGGGAGCCCCTTGTTTTTCCGCTCAGGGGCACAGGAATTTGGAGAACCAGGGTGGTGGAAACTGGTTCATAATAAGCCCCCAACAATGAAACCTGAAGGAGAAAAGCTGTCTGCATCTGCACTAAAGGCAAAAGGTAACTCTTTCCCTGATGGTGTTCAGCTTTCTAGTTGGGCAAGAGCTGGCTGAGCTGGAATACATGATAAAAGTGTGCTTAAAATCATGGTTTTGCATGCCTGGACAGTTTCTTAGTTTTGCTCTGATGTAATGGTTGACTTAAGGAGACTACAGCGCATAACTGCAGTGTGAGAAGCCTTTCTATTTTATACCTTTTTGCATTGAGCTAACTGATTTAAATGCTTTTGAGGTTTGTTCAGGGTTGGGTTTTATTTAACTGAAAACTACAATTTCTCAGCTTCTCTTTACCCCAGGGAGGGTTTTTTTATCTTTTGTCACTAGATGCAAATTGCCTTCCGTGCAGAGGAGCAAGACTGGGGCTTTATTGAGGTTTTAGTGGTATGTTGGCTTTGTGCTACATGTCCCAGAAAGAATTTATTGTATAAACTGAAAATACGTATAAGATTTGTAGTCGGTGTGTTTTTCTGAAGGTATAGTATGTATCCAGTGACTGCAGGAGCTCAGTGTCTATAAGCAGGCTACTTCTTTAGCAGCTTCAAAGCCACCTCTGGATCCCATCATTACTGTGGAAGGACTCAGGAAGCGAGTAAGCCGCAATCCAGTTGAATCAGCCATGGAGCTGAAGGAGAAGAGGTCTCGCACTCAGGAAGCCAAGGATATTCGAAGAGCCCAAAAGGAGGCAGCCGGCTTCCTGGACCGGAGTACTTCCTCCACTCCTGTTAAATTCACCAGTCGAGGCCGTCGTCCTGATATTGTCCTTGAGAAAGGAGAGGTGATTGACTTCTCCTCCTTGAGCTCTTCAGATCGCACTCCTCTGACGAGCCCTTCTCCTTCCCCATCTTTGGACTTCTCTGCTCCTGGCACTCCGGCCTCACATTCAGCTACTCCTAGCCTTCTCTCAGAAGCAGATCTCATCCCAGATGTCATGCCACCACAAGCTCTCTTTCATGGTAAGAGACCCCATGGGTTTTATTTGATAATTAGCCACACCTAACTGTCTAGGACGATGTTAAGAAAAAACTCAGTGAGCTGCAGGATCTTTCCAAGATAAGATGGAAAGTAACGGGTGTTACTCTCAGTTGCATGCAAGTCTTGACTAGTTTTCCATGGTTGTATTATGTCAGCTTCTAAGGCCAGAAGAAACCACCATTATTGTCTTCTGAGGGATCCTAAACAGCAGGTAGATTTCACCTAGCAACTGCTGCACCTCTCAGCATAAGCATTTCACTGCAGCACAGATTGCACGGTTAGATCGCAACTCTAATTTTGTCTTGAATATTTTTAAATGGGGGAAATTTTATTCTCATGGTGATGTTCCAGTAGTTTTCTAAGTTTGAACATCCCTATGAAGAGATTCTAAAATTTGGTCAGGCTGAAAAGCAGTGAGGCAGGCTGAATGCTGTTAGTTCCTTAAGGAGCCAGACCTCAGCATGACTGGTAGGGAATAAAGCACTTTCTGATGGAAGGAAGAATAGTCAGGTTCTGGAGGGGGATAAATCCTGTGCTTCTGTAACTCCCAATTGTTCCCCCAGATTAAATAGAACTTCTCCAGGGTATGCTAGATGAAGATACAGCTCACCACCTTGACCATTTCATCACCATTCTTTGCGAATTTTCAGTAATTTTAACATTTTTTAAAGAGCATGAGCTTGCAGCTCAGGAGTGCTGTGTTTTCAGATGCAAAACTGCAAGACACTTTAGGAGCAGGATTGATTCTGTGTTCTGAAATCAGACTCCTTTACAGTGTCTCCTGTCCAGAAGTATATAGAAAATGGAGTGTGCTGGGTAAACACCCATTGTTTTTCCTTGGCAGAAAAGTTCTGTGACAACCCTTTTTGAACTGGGGCTTTGATGTTTAATTTTTTTTCTTTTTTTTTTTTATTCTGAATTATTTTGATCTGTTGAACAGATGATGAGGAGATGGAAGGAGATGGAGTCATAGACCCAGGAATAGAGTATGTGCCCCCCCCCAGTGGGACAGTTGGTGCTGGCACTGTCATAGCAAGTAGAAAAAAAGTGAAGACAGCTGAGCAGATCAAACAAGAGGTGGAGAGTGAAGAAGAAAAAACAGAAAGGATGGAAGGTGACAGTGAAGATCCTGAAGAGTCAAATTCATCGCTCCAGGTGAGGGGGCGAGACAAGAGAAAGCCGCAGCTGGAGAAGGATGCTAAACCCAGAGCTCCCAAGCATACCTCTGTTAGCATCTACGAGGAAAAGCTGCTGCTGAAGAGGCTGGAAGCCTGTCCCAATGCCATGAGTATGACCCCAGAGGCCCGGAGACTAAGGCGCAAGCTGATTGTCAGGCAGGCCAAGAGGGAAAGAGGACTGCCACTCTTTGACTTGGACCAGGTTGTGAATGCTGCACTGCTCTTGGTTGATGGGATTTATGGAGCCAAAGAAGGAAGTGTTTCCAGGTCCCCAGTAGGGCAAGCAACATACAGAACTACTAGCCAGGACTTCAGGATCTTGGATAGATACCAGGTGAGTGTTTCCAAATGTAAGGGAGTTTTTTGGCATTGGTTATTTTACAGCTTTTGCTGCAGGCAGTGGTGTCACCTTGGAGTTATCTGACTCCCAAAGTGAAAAGGATTGTGTGAGTAAGACTCAGTTTGACTTGGGGCTGTGTCCCCACCAGTGTTTTCACAAGCCCCTTTTCTTCTTGGCACATGTTCCTACAGCACAGCTGTCTATCAGTCTCAGCACCACAAATGTCTATATATTTGTACTCCAGCCCTGCCCAAACACATCAGGAGGCCTAGAAGTACCCAAGCAGGCGGCTGCTCTTTCATGCTATGTAGGAGGGAGATGACTTGGAGTGCTTCTGAGTGATGTGTGCAGCTGGATTTTGGTTTTGTGCCAATGGTTTGGGCAATAAATCTGGGAGTGCACAGCAGAGTCCTGAGTGTGACCGTCATGCTATGGGTCCCATCCTGTCACATTGAAAGGCCCTTATGCTCCATCTGTTGATTCCTCTGCTTAAGTCATCGACTAATCTCCCTGAAATGTTCTGCACTGTTTTGTACACGTAGACAATGCTGCCTGCCATGAAGGGATACCGACAGCAGACAACGAAGTTTCTATATCGACTGGTAGGCTCAGAAGACCTGCTGACAGACCACAGTATTGTCAGTCCTTACACATCCCGTGTCCTGAAACCTTACATCAGGTACAGGTGGTCAGAGGTTGAATTTGCTCTTGGCTTGTGAACCGACAGCCCACGGAGAGGACACCTTTCTTGGGCAGTGCTCCTCACTCATCCCTGAAGTACAACCCAGTATACTATGGTAACCCTGAGAGGATAGTGTTTTATTTATCTGAGTAGTTAAGCTGGCTAGCTGGCTCTGCATTGGGAAGGGGAATCTCCAAGAGAGGGCAGGGCAGAGAGAAAATCAGAGCAGTCATTTGCTGCAAGTTGCACCTGCTCTTGGGTCAGAACTGTGATTTCCTTGCTCCTGCTTTAAGGAAAGGCTGGCCTGGCATGCTGTGGACCCAGGAAGTATCCTGGCTTCTAGCACCAGGCTGTTTTTGCTGAGCTGGGTGCTATTTTACCACACCAATGGAAGACTCTGGTCTTTTGTTCCAAGTTGCACATGTCAGAAAATATTTCATGGGCAGTACCCATTCAGCTGCAGTGGCAGTTATTGTTACTCACTTTTTGTGTTTGCTTTTTGTGTTACTGGCAGGCGTGATTATGAGACAAAGCCCCCAAAACTCAGGCTGCTGGCAGAAATCCGGGCGCATCCACACAGGAATGATCTCAACTGGAAGACTGAGCCAGAAGCACCCATTGATTACTGCTATGTTCGCCCTAATCACATTCCCACTATAAACTCCATGTGCCATGAATTCTTCTGGCCGGGTAAGATTCCTTCAGTGCTTGGTTTTCTAGAAAGGAAGTGGTTTTGTTAATAAAAAAAATCAAAATCTTTCTTCATTTGGTGTCTGGGTGGGTTCTTAGAAACCCATTATTGGATGTCATAGGAATGCAGTTGAGATGGAGACATGGCTTTGGTGTCTTTCTATTTTGAGATCATTTAGAGCGAGGCAATTAGGCCCTAATTAGCACAGTGCTTAAGGAAACAAGTTGTTTTGGTTAAGACCACTGATGCCAATAGGAGTGGTCAGTTATTAAAATTCAGCATCCAGTGAAACATTTTGCAGAATCAGGGGCTGAAGTAAACAATTTTATACCAGAGATCTATTGCTCTTTAGCTTCATGAGAACGTTTCCTAGCAGCCATAGGCTGGATATATTGGAGTGAAGTTTGGGAACTGCATTTACATCTGCAGGCTTCACACTGGAATGTCCTTCGCTTTTTCAAGCCTCAATATTTGCAAGGTATGGGAATGCTCAGGTATCGGGTTTTTTTTTTACATGTCATAGGCCCTTTGGAACAGTGGCTGCCCTGTATGAGGGAAGCTGAGTCTGTAGTCTTTAGTCCTGAAATAATAACGATGTTCATCTACTGCATGGATCAGCTTCTGATCAGCAGAGTAATTTAGAAAAGCCTAATACAAACAGTACACACCTTTATTCCAAGTAACTGTTTGCTTTACGTTTTGATTTGCAGATAGTGATTCATCAGGGTTTGTAGTTCAGGAGTGCTTCAGCAGTCAGAGTTGGAGCTCTTTGTGCTACTCATTTCCCACATTGTTCAATTGAGAGGGAGATAACGTGGCATATCTTCCCTTTCACAAGCTGTTTTGGAGCTCAGGAGAGACACTTGCAACTCCAACAGGCTGAATCCCTTTGTCATAGTCTGTCCTCTTCTGATAATGCATTTGAAGTTCTGGCCAACTTGGGTGGCACCTTTATTAAGTTCATCAGGACTCACCCTGTTTTATTTAACATAAGGAGCATGGGTGTGTTCCACCCGACTGAACTGTTCATTGTTAAATCAGAAAGCTGCCATTCCCTTTGGTCTCCAAATGGGAATCAAATGCTCTTCCCTGGTGTAAATTTTTTGGGTTGTTTGTTTGTTTGTTTGGGTTTGTTTGTTTACCTTGGCTCTGTTTTAGCAGAAGAGGTGAGTAGGTGATACTTCAGGAGAATAAGCGCAGTGTCTTTGTGGATGCAAAGGGTTCAGCTTTGCAACCAGCTGGTACAGCTGCAGAGGGGGTGGGATATGCGGCAGGGAGAGCATCCTTAAGCTTGTGCTGTTGTTGAGAGAAATAGCTAAGTTTAGGCATTTGAAGCATGTGTGCTTGGGGGATGCTCTTGTCAGTAAATGACATCTTAGGTGTGCTCAGTTGCTGTCTAATAGTAATGCTCTCTTGACTGAATTCTTAAGTTTGAGGCACTTCACCAGGTGGGGTGAGCCCAGGCCTCAGTTCTTCTGCCTTTCCAGGTCTTTCCCGTCAGAGCTGCTCTTCTTTCTTACAAGGCAGAAAGAAGTTTGCAGGTAGTTACCACAAATGAGCTGATGTGAAGCAAGATTCCCCCTTGTCTCTCACGGTATCTTGTGCCTTCATGCCCTAACGGGAAACATCTCCCAAGCAGACAAGTGGTAAGCCATACTGAGCTAAGCATCTTCCTGCAGGAATAAGTGGGTGCTGAGGGGACGGCACCATTTCATAGATGCCAGTGTGCTCAGGGCAAGGTAGCGTTCCTGTGCAGACACGCTGTGAGGCACTTCACAGTCAATTGCAGCCTTGAGATAATTAACATGGTTCCCCATTGCCAATCGATTCCTCCCACGTCTTACTCCACCCAGCTTACTCTCGAGCAAGAAAATAATTCACCCGCTTATTTGTGCCTGGTGCCTTATGAAGTTTTGCATCTCATCAAGAGTGATAAATGTTACTGGAAAACATGTGCTGCTGTTTTGTTATCCCACGTTCCAAATATATCTGCAATTGCCAGCTTGAGGCTGAAACGCACGGTGCAGCTCCGCTATGTCTTGTACCTCATTTAGGGCCTGTCCACAGAAATTACCGAGAAGTCTTCTGTGCCTTGAACTGTACTGCTTGGCCCTAACATGCTGCGTGGATGCTCTTAGGCTGCAGCAGCAATGGGATTAGGCAAGTCAACAAACTCCATTTTAGGAGTCACCAGCTTCAGGTATTTTTGTCCAGCCTCTGACTCAACAGAAGCACCACTGCCCAAGAGGCTGCTTCACACCCCAGACTAGGGAATTTGCACGCTAAAAGCAAATGTTTTGATAGCATTGAGAGCTGTGGTTGGGTTCACAGTGCAGTTTCACAAACAGCTGAGTATGCGCAAGAGAAAGCAGCAGGAGCTCAAGGCCAGGTGGAGAAAGGAGATAGGAACGGTAGGCAGGTAATGCTACCAAAACTGAAGCCCAGTTTCACAGCTGCTGCTTCTGGGGAGAGTTTGCGGGAAGAAGGGTGGTTCACTCTGTATACAAGGCTGATACACTCTGAACTGCCCCCCGTTGCCTGTCTACACGCACGTCCTTGGCATTTGCCAACGGGAAGAGGAGTGGTGTACGCCAGCCTGGCACTGGCCCGGCCCAAGGTGGAATGCAGAAGCAAACCGTTATCTATTAACATTACTGGAGCCCTTGGAAGCCCCAGGGCAAGGGGCACAAACTTAGTAGGATCCAATCCGGCAAACATTTGCACATACAAGTATCTCTATCCACATGCATATTTAGAACTGGGTCCTTAGCAGAGTCTCCTGCTGTGGCTCAGAATGCTAACAAAGGAAACATTAGTTGGGTGCTGAGATTGTGATTATATTTTTATTTTTTTAATTTTTATTTTAACCATCGTTTAGAGAACATGCTTTTTGAGTTTTAGTTTAATTCTTGGGGCATTTGAGAGAAAATCAGCTTTGTTACTTTCTTCATGCAAGAATTCCCACCAGTAAGCAGATCTTGTTTTGTCTGTTTTGTTGAAGATCTCTTGATATCAGAGCTTAGAAGTAAAGGTAAAAGGAAGGGATAAACTGGGTGTTTATAAAAGGCCTTAAACCACTGAATTTCTGTGCAAGTGTGACAGTTTTCTTTTAGTTTCAATGCTTTCAACTGCTGTTTGTCTCTTTTTTCCATAGGAATTGATTTGTCAGAATGCCTTCAGTATCCAGACTTCAGTGTTGTTGTCCTTTACAAAAAAGTTATCATTGCCTTTGGCTTTATGGTGCCAGACGTGAAATACAATGAAGCTTACATCTCATTCCTGTTAGTCCACCCTGAGTGGAGAAGAGCTGGGATTGCAACCTTCATGATTTACCATCTTATTCAGGTAATGAAAAAAGAATCCCACGTCCCTTTTTGTGTGCACACATGCAAATAGTAAAAAGTAAGTAGCGTTGTGCTCCTCCTTTCTGTTTCTTTCTCTTTGCCCTTTCTTTGCTTATGTACCTGCAGTCAGCAGCCTGTGTGAATATTTAGGGGGTGGAAATTGCCTCAAAAGCAGAAATGAAAATATATTTAGAAGAATAACAATACTGGTCTGATCCTCAGAATTAGTGAGATGCTGTAGACTTAGGCTGTCTTGGGCTTAATTTTGTGTCCTTTGGGTGTCAGTAGTTCATGGAACAGTAATACTGTAAATTTGGGTTTTAAAGGAGAAAATGAGATGATAATGGGGATATTCAGTAAGAATATATTGCAGCTTTTCTTTGTTTATTCTGTGACCAAGGCCATTGCATTAAATCACTTACTGATCTTAATCATTGTGTTTCACTTTTAATACTCTGGTTCAGATCCAGCTGAATTGAAGATAAAGAGTAAGTGTTTGCATCCTCATTCAGACCTGTTCAAACTATCTTGTACTGGGCTTTGTTCCATGGGGTCACTTGGGAGAATTAATCTGAGCTAACTAAATGGGGAATATTAAAGGAGTTCATTAAGTCTCTAATACTGCTATTCAGGTGGTCTTAATTCCATTCACTTTCTTGAATTAAACTGAAGGAAAACCAGCTTACATTGTGAGTAAGGATGCGGGCAGATGTCTTTTTCAGAGCCCAACCATGCCTCTTCAGGGCCCACAGTTTCACCACTCCCCGAACTCTCTTGGCGGAACTGCTGATATGAAACGTTCCTTAACTTGTTTTAGTCAAGATGAGCTGCACCAGCAAAAACTCGCCATTGAAACTGTTTTTCCTCATACTCATTTGGCTGAAGAGAGGTGGGGAGTGCTGGCAGAGCCTTGGGAGCAGTGATCTGTACCATGTAGAAGCAGTTTCCACTGAGGTTAGCTCTGGGCCACCCAAGGGTAACTCTTCTACCTACTCTTCTTGTAGCTCTCTGCAGTGTCCACCTCTCTCTGCTCTGTGTTGACACAGGCCACAAAGCAATCTACTTTAAATTCACCCCTCACATTTATTGAGCATCTCTGTCTAAAGTGTTTTAAGTAAATTTCCCTCAACCATAGCCTGTTGACATGGGGTGTCAACATCTAGTGAGAACAGGCACAAGTGAATGAATCAAGGTTTGCAGAGATCCAGCATCTGGAGACTCGGGTCTCTCCAGCAGAGCTGGGATGTGTTGGCAAGTCAGCTATAGAAAATGATCACAGCTTTTTGTAGGATGTATCACAGCCAGTTAACCAAATTCTCCTTGCAGGTAGACTAGCATAAAATTATCATGTTGAAAGCCAGGCATGTTTGAGGCTGGTTAGGCTCACTAGCAATGAGAGAGAGGGGTATGTTCAGCTCACGTAGGGTTTATTATTCCATTGCTGCCTATTTGTTGGTCGTAGAAGGCATTTGGTCATGTAGGAAAAGAAATGGTGGTTGTGACCTTCTGTTGTTCCTCGATTACTAGACTGTATGTGCTGCTTTGCAGCCTCCTTGGGCTGACACTGGGGTCTGCTCCCTGTAGCTAGAGCCACTTTCATACATTGTTTGGATTAAGGGTAATTCTCTGTCTTGGATCAGTGTGATGAGTTTGAAGGTGAATTCATGGGAACAGCATAATCTAACAGAAAATGGTGCCTTCATGATGGGTTTGTTGTCAGAAGTGACCCTCTAACACATCCATCTCAGAGGACCAAACTGCATCATCGTAATGATCTCATTCCAACTTCCTTTTTTCCCCAAAATGGCTCCTGATTATATATATATATTCCACGCCCCCGAGAGCCTTCCCTTTGAACGATCTACCTTGAAAATTTCATAAAGGGTGTTACTGTTCCAACTTAGAGTCACAGTATGTTTAATAGCATTCTGTCTCTATTGAAACACTAGATGAAAGCAAGAAAAAAATATATCCACTGGTTAGAATAATCTGGGATCTTTAAGGTAATTTCAACTATGCCATTGCTGTCTGAAGTTCCTGCCTTTCTCAGGAGGCGAGTGCTGTGCCCTAAAGGAGGGGAGAGGAGATGGGTGGGATAGACAGGAATTCCAGCGTGACAGCCCAGAGGTGCACTGGAACTGCCAGTCCCAGAGAGCTCAGCTCTGTTTGCTGACTGGGAGGAGCATGGCGCCTGATCCCCTGGCATGTTTTGTCTTTTCTTCGGGCCATTGTTAATAAGTATTTGAGATCGGTGCTGTACATCAAGATTATTTTTAATTAACAATTACTTAGCAGTTAGCAATGGAAGACTGACAAATTATAATCCAAAACCCGCTTTCATTGTCAGAGTCCACATTTCCCAAAAACAAAAGGCCCAGAGGAGCAACAGCGTTCCCTTCACCTTTCAGCTGTTGCTATGTGTGGTAACTTCTGTGTCAAGGCCTGCGATTTTTCTCATATTTCCTCAGTAACTTGAACACCTGAACTGATGAGTCTCTTCACCTCCGCATTCCCCCAGAGGCTGTCTCATTCTCTTGCCATAATTCTCTTTTCTTCTCTCCGCCGCCCCTCCCCCCTCCCATCTCTGCACCTAGCAATCGGGTGGGCGCGGACCTCAGCCCGGCACACGCCTTCCCTTGCTGTGTCGTAGGTTAGCTCGTACGC